>KQ962384.1:76471-87086 GCA_001563735.1 Leucoagaricus sp. SymC.cos | reverse complement strand
TACACCACTTGTTCTATGTAGTCTCCCAATTATAACAGGTCTGAACTATGAGTAGAGTGAGCACAGTAAGATTAACCTACTGTAAAGCCTAGCTTTACATTTTTTTAGTTCATCCAAACTACAAGACTATATATATGTGCAGTAAACCCACTATATCATGTTATATATATAAAAAGAAGCATTTTTGACAGCATGGCTTTTCAGAAGTTGAAGGGTGCTAACTAGCTATTAGTTGGTCTAAGTATACATTAACAGTTAATTCCTCTCAAGAGAGATCAACAAGTCAAAAATCTAGCTGCTGATGAGCTCTGATCTGGAGATCAGACTATTGAGAACAAGGAATCTGACCATGAAAATAGACAGGTAAACATTGCCAGTCCATTGCCTCTATATGAGTTGAGAAACAATGTTTCTCAACTATCAGAGCAGGCCACTGAGATCAGTAGGCTCATAATAGCATTAGCTGAGATGATGACTCCCTCAGAGTATTCAGCTGTACTGGCCAATAGGCAGTATAGCCTAAACAAGTAAATAGATTTCATATTCACTAGATATAAACTCTCTGCTAACAGAAGAAGAGATTTGGTATCATACTCAGAGGAACTTGCTGCAGAGATATACAGAGAGACTATGGAGACTGGAGAGAGAATGAACCAGTTTATATATAAATTTACAGTAATTCATAGTCTCCAAAAACTCATTAGTTCCTACTTTAATGTACAAGAGAACTATATTTCTGATTCACAGCTGCTTATACCTTTAAACAAGGTGTACTGTAGGATACCTACTCACAGATTTTGTGAGTATGTGCCAACTGCACAGGAAGTTCAGTTTTTACCAAACTACATACTACAAGGGGATTCAAGAGTTCTCAAATCTATATTCAAGGATAAGTAACTAACTGAGAGCCAGAGGAGTAATCATGTAGAAGACACACTGTATACTTGAGTATCTACTCCTATTCCTTCACTGTATGCTTGAGTATCTACTCCTATTCCTTCAGTATCTGTAAATAGAGATGAGACATTTGATAGAAGAGTGCTGAAAGAGCTCTTCCAAGGCCATTCAGAGAAAGAAACCTCTGAACAATATTATGACCAACTACTAGCCCAAAAATGAATACTCACTATTGTTAACAACACTCTGGCTTCTGAACATAACAATACTGACCACTAACCTAATCCCCCTACTCCTGCCAACAATTTCCTGCAGAGTACTACAAAGCACTCTGTGAGATTCACCCTTGAAGATACTTATAACTCAGATGAAGATTTATGTAAGAAAAGTTATTGATGTCACACAATTCCACCATTATCCTCAAACTCATATGTCAATGTAAATTGTCATCATGAATACAGACATGAGTTTGATGACAGAGTGGGCTACCAATACATGTGTAATGAAGATATATGCATGAAGAGTAGTTCATCAATCTCTGACCAAGAGATTGAATTCAATGGTACTAAGCTATATCAACAGACTGGGTACAATTCTGAATCTGCTCAAGCTACTGACCTGAAAGGTAAGATACCTATACATGGATCAGCTACACCAGCATGGCAATCACTGGTGGATAGACTTCCACCAGTCACTCTTGCAAAAAGTCAAGCAAGAACTGATATGCTCATATTTACACCTATTAATCCTAACTTGAGTGGAAAAAAGTGGGGCTATTCTCTCATCAGTGAACTACCAGCTCAGATGGCATTATCTAGGGTCACTGACATGATCAAGGCTTATAACTCCTTGATGCATGAATGACTCTGTTCAATTGTGTGAGAGTACCTCTCACAGCCTTTTGACTTCCTGACAAATTTCAAACTGTCAAACAATCAGAAACAAGCATGTTGCTCACTGTGTTACTTTTGCAGGATGTTCTGCTCAGTAGCACATTATTTGTCCTTACTTCTCAAAGAAAAAGGCTATGGCATTGTAGATTGTTGAGCAAGTGATTTGCTCAACAGAAGTGGTAGATATAGTGCTAAGAACAGATAGAAGAACATAGGCAGTGGCTCAGGCATCTGGTATGGTACTTGTGGGTGCCACACATAGAGGCCATAGAAAGTGAGCTGACTAGTGCCAGGTGGAGAGGGCCCAGACCACACTAGTGGCATACTTGTTATCATTGTTGTCAGTACTGTTAGTGAAGATAAGAGTGTACAATGTTGATCACATGAGTCAAAATTTTGAGGTTGGTCCTGAGGTTAAGATATCCATTCCTTCTTTCCCACACACCACCATTATTATTCATAGTTTTGGTCATGTTCCTAGCTACACTATGTCTGACAAGTCACAGTATATATGAAATTTAAAGAATTGTCCTTGGGATGAGGACATTGAAGAGTCTGAGGCTGAAATGTCAAGCCTGATTCTGTCTCAGGAGAGTGACACTGAGATGGCAAGCCTCTCTACTCCTTATGGTTCAGTCCTCCCTTCTGGCCTCCCTGACTCTATCACACCTGTTTCTTACAAGAGGAAAGACAAGAAGAAGCATAGCTCAGTTGTTGCTGAGCTTATATCTCCTTCACCATATAAGCTGCCTGCATCTTGTTCTGTCACTCCTGCCCCTCTGGTTCCAGGCCTTTCCTCTGGTACTCAGACTTTTGCTCTTTGTCATCTCAACTTTGAAGACTTCAACACTCATATGATATCTGCTGCTTATTTCAGTGGTCCTTGCCCAGCTATATCCAGTGAGTTGCTAGATTGTGTCTCTAGTCTTAATTATGCTCTTTTGTCCTTCACTAGTAAGCTCTGGTTGGAGAAGCATGATCCTATGCATTTTGCACATGCTCTGTTAGTGATAGTGGGGCATGTTATTGTCTCTAGGTGGTGTATACTGCCATTTGAAGATTTCTCTACCATGCCCACCTTGGTCTTGACCTTACATGGGCTGTTGCCTCATGGTCTAGCACAGCCACCTCCTCTGACCTGTGGTTCAGCTGACTTAGCTGGCCCAGCACCCCCTGTCCCTATACATGGTCCTCCCTCTGAGGCCACTGCTCACTCTCTCCTAGCTCCTAAGTCTGCTCCCCCACCCTAGCCTGCTTGGTCCACCAAGCATCTCCCATCTCCTTCCAGTATCAAGCATAGTTACACTGACACTATTTGTGATGTCATGTCTTTGGTCAATTTGGCCAAGACTATTCCTGATTTGCCATCTGATTGCATCATTGTGATGCACCAGGCCTCTGTCTTGTCTGCTGTACCAAAGTGGAAGATCAAGTCTACTGCTCCTGGACCCTCTCAACATCAGATTCTCATCATAGTTGGGGCTGCTAACTACTCTCTCAGCAAGAGTGACCTTCAGGTCAACTTCTGCCACTTCACCTATAGAGGAATCTCCCTTTTTATATCTTGAGTTACCTCCTAGGCTGAAATAGACCTGGTGAAGGCTGGTATCATGTGCCTTCTCTCCCTTGCTGAGGGTGGGGTTGAGGCCACTCTTCCACATTCACAATCTTATCTTAAAGTCATGGACATTCCTTTCTTTAAGGCAGATAGTCAGCAGATCACTGCTGATGATGTATGGGCAGTCATGGGGAGGTCTCACATGGCTACTTCCTTCACTCTTGTGAATAGCCCTTGGGTTATGCATAACTCCCAATATGCTGATACTGCCACCATGTGGTTCAATGTGCTTGACTCCCAGTCAGGTGCTACTACCAAGTGCCTAATTAAAACTTCTTTCCAATTTAGCATGGCTTTGTGCCTTGTGCATGTGGCCTGCTCCTATTCAGGCATCTCTCTGTGTCAGCATTGCTGGCACTGGAGCTACTCCACTTATGCCTGCCATGCTCAGGCTCCTTGATGTCTCCAATGTGCTGGTCCTCATACTGAGGCTGGCCATCATCAACATGCTTCCTGCTACAGGAGTAACCCCTCTGTGAAGCCACCCCAAGAACTGATCCCTGTGGGAGCCCCATGCCCACATGCCACATGCTGCATGAACTGTAAAGGAGATCACAGTGTTAGCAACTGATAGTGCCCATTCTGGTGTCACTGCTTTGACTGGGGCTAGCTGGCTGAAAAGTCAGCCTGTTATTGCTACCTGGCCTATCTATAGAACCAGGCCTTGCTACACACTTAACTAACAAGAGTCTGGCATTAAGTAGGGTGTAACATGCAAAGATAAGAGTATACCATATATATGAGCTAACACAAGCAGAGATTAAGAGAGCAACTGATAAGAGCTCAACTAGGATATTTGAGCAAGAGATTTATGCACAATATAAACTAGTATATAACTTGAAGTTATACCTACTAATACATCGGGCCTTATATACAAGTTCTATGCTACCTTCTATAGACAATGACCTGGTCTAGAAAGCAGAAGAGAACTATTAAGAGTAAGAACAAGAGACAAGAGATACAGAGTATGCAGGTAGTCAACCTACACTGTAGCAACTGACTTGCTCCTGCAAACGCATACAATGTAGTGACCTCAATGGAGCCAGCAGCTTTGCTGGCTCTGCAGCGTGGTCTGGCCTCACATGGCAGCTTGTGGGCCAACCTACAATATGTCAGCATGTCAGCCTGACAATGTATGAGCACAAACTATATGGAGGGAGTGATAGAACATTTAGAAGATGCTCCATATTCTGAGTGTATCAAAAGCAAAAATAATATGTGGTTGAGGACTAATGAAAATACAAAAATTATTTTGGAGTATTGGGCAGTTGGGATGGCCTAGCAGTCAGAGTGATAATGCTATCAATATCCAAAACTCTTTTAATTGCCTTTTTCTCTACCCATAAATTGGTCTCATCACAGATTTTGGCAATTGTGTCATGGGCATCCTGGACAGCCCGGAGCTTATGAGTTTCAGACAAATACAGACATTGGGCAGCATCCTTGTAGCTCAACCTATAGTGCTGTTAGAGCACTTAAATCTCAGCATGAAGAGCCAGGAGCTCTCATTCAGTCAAGCACTGTAAAACATGTTTGAGTAGTGTGGAAAGGGAAAATTGGGATAAACATACTAGCATAGCTGGAAACATGATTTTGCCTGCACTAATAAAAGTTATATAAAGGGGATCTTTTGAGTAGGACTGTGTAGGAGAGAAGGTACATGAATGCAAGTACTTTAAGAAATGGGAGGCTGGCACAAGTATGGCACATAGTAGAGGCAGCACTGGCATGAGGAAAGTGGCTGGTATTTGGGAGATCCAGCACCAGCATGAATGTGGCTGGTGTCAGCAAAGGGTAGGGAGATTGAGGACATGTCTTACAGTACTGGAGGCCTGGTCAGCATGCATAAACTGCTTGGCATGCACAGACTGCATTGCAGTCTCTGTAGCATCCTTGAGGAATGTCAGCACAAGAAAATGCTTGCTGTCTGGTGTGTGTCCTATTGAGAAGGTTGAAGGTATTTTAGCAGAATGGGCAACAGTAGCAAAAGGTGCATTTGTGTGGCCTGTTTCTTTCATTGAGGGGAGGGAGCAAGAGGTAAAGAAGTGGTCCAGAAGTCAATGATAAAAAAAACTTGTAGATAAGAGTATGTGATTGGTTGACTGTGATGCTGGATGTGTTGCCATCACAGCAGACATAAAATTTTTGCACTTATTCTTTCCTTCATTCTTTCCTTCAACCACCTTGATCTATTCACAATATGTCAGCACCCACTCCTGAAACAATTTCCAACAGACTTGAGGAGGCTGAACAGATACTGTGCTAGGCTGTTAAAGATGGCACTATTTATTGGGAGATGAGAAAATGAAGGGCTGACTTGGTATATGTTGATTTGTCATGATTGAAAGCTAAGTCTAAATATAATACAGAGAGAACTATATACATATAGTGAAAGCCATGATGCTGAGGTAGTAGGAATATTCCATGCCCATTGAGTAGTTGCAAGGCTTGCTGTAGAGTGGGGAGCACATGGGAAGGAGGCCAATTTCAAGGTGTGGGCAAGGGCAATAGTGGAAAAGTACCCAACACATCAGGTGAGCAAATGATCATACTTCAAATTTCAGGACCTAAAGATAATTGAATAATGACAGGACACAAGAGCCCCAGCAGTGCAGCAGGAAGCTGCCACAACAAGCACTTCCCATTCTGCACTGCCAATAGAGAAGGAGAGATTGCTGAAGGATACACAGACTACTGCTGAGGTATGAGCAAAGCTGGCAGCCTCTCCCGTGACTAGAGAGGAAATGTCACAAGAGACAGGGATGCAGGCCATGAGAGAAACCCAAGGGAGATTGGTGGTGGAAGCACTAGCAGCAATGTCATTGTCAGAAAGCTGGAGCAAGGCACCCCCCAAGAAAGCAAGCATAGTATAAGCTGCATGAGATGAACAAGAGCCAGGGGAAGAATCAAGCTTGGCACCAGCAACTTTGGTTTGGAGGGATGAGGTGGCATCAAGGATAGTACTCCCCTACCAGGCACCAGGTGGGGCATCATCAGATGACTGGCCATTGGCGAGAAGGGCAGTGTAGGGGGTTAGTGGAATGTGTTGGCACATACCACTTCTGTCCAACTCTGACTCTTCTTACTGAGAGTCATCAGATTCAGAGGCAGTATAGGTAAGTGAGGCAGGAACAAGAAAGAAGAGTATGAGGCAGGGAAGGAGAGAGGAAAAGGAGAAAGGAAAGGGGAAAGGGAAGGGAAAAGTGAAAGAGCTGGTGTACAGTGATGTGGAGGAGAAGGTGAAGACAAAGGGGAAGGTGAAAGGGAAAGGGCTGGTGGACAGCGACATGGAAATGGAGGTGGTATATGATAAAATGCCAAGCTGGAGAGCGACATGCTAGTCACTAGTGCTGACTGGCAGCATCAATATTCCTCTATGTAAGGAATGCAAAAAAGCCAGTGTCAGGTGTCAACAGGAGGTGTTCAGTGGTGCATGCATACAGTGCAAAGAGAAGAAGATGAGATGTAACATACATACTAGCCAGGTGACTAGAAAGCACAAGCAGACTCTGGTATGCTGAGATATTGATCAGGATGGGGGTGAAATGACAGAGGCTGAGTAGAGGAGGAAACAGCAGGCACCAGGGGTTCATAGACCAGTAGAAGAGCCTGAAGCTGGGCCATCTCATCAACATGGTCCTGGATTATCCACCAGGCAAGGGCTGGCATATACCTGGCAAATAATGTCACCTCCCCCAATCTCATTTATCTGTCTGTCACAAGGATTGGCTGACTCTCAAGAATGTGGGCCAAAGTTGGACAATGTGCTGGAGCTTGATGCTGGTAAGTAATTAAATGGTTTTTGAAGGTATTACTATTGAAAAAGTAATTGCAGTCCAGGAAGATATTAACCAGTACTCTGAGTGGCTGAGTAGGTTGGCCAGACATTTTGAGAACATCCAAAATGATGCCACAGACCACCTGCATAGATTGGAGGACTGTATGAGGACACTCACTGGGCAGCTTGATACCCTCATCCTGCATGCCTCTCGTACTATTTCACTGGAGCAGGAGCATGCACTGACACAGTTGGGATGTCTGAAAGATGCGATGGAGTCACTCACCTCCAAGGTAACAGAGTTGTGTATCCATCTCAGTATTCCTGAGGTTTTTCCTGGTGTGCCAGTAGTAAGGCAATCATGACTGGGACCATGGGTGAAGACCACAGTGAGAGTACATTGGGTGGGATTCAGGGAGGACATCCTGCCAGTTCTGGCCTCTGGTGTGGATGAAGAGGAGGAGGAGCCTGTTGAGGATGTGCTGGAAGCTGGTGCCACCCTGGCACAAATGGGTCTGGCACTTCCCATTGGCCCAGAGATTGCTGTGCAGCTAGAAGTGCAGCTAAAGACTGGGGTAGAGAGTCCAGGGAAGTTGGGCCTGCTGCTGGAAGTACCCAAAAACCCCAGTATTATGCCTGGCATCAAGTCGGCAGTGATGCCAGATACAGTCATGCAAGATCTGGCAGCCGATGCCAATGCTCAACCAACTGCCACCCCCATATTGTCAATAGGTCTGATGCCTATAGAGGGCCAAGACCACGTACAGCTGGGTGCACCAGTGCCAGACATAGTACCTGCAGATAACCCAGTAGGACAGGCACTGGACAGTGACAATCACCTTGCACTGACATCTACAGTTGTGCTCTCAGACCTACACTCTGCTGATGTCCCCTCCACCCCTCCTATGTCACCAGCACATGTTAACATCCTGGCACATGCACCTCCAGCACCCATCATCTTCCTGGCACCCCTTCAATCACCTCATGCACACCAGCCCCATCTTCCTGCTCTCCAACCCATGAGTCCTCTCCCATCACTTCCCCCCACTGACAGTCTGGATGCTGAAAAGCCATAAATACACATTTTTCTTGTATCATACCACATGGATATTTTTAATACTTTATAAATTTGCATTTTGGGCTCTTTCTATGGATATGGTGGGTTAAAGCTCATAAATTCAAGTATAAATAAGATATTATAAGGCAAAGTATTGATAGTTTAGTTTTCACATCCAGCATCCTTGAATATTGTTTGCAAGTACCTGTGCCTCTTGATTTGCAAGATCATCTGCTGTTTGTGGATGCTAGTTATGTCCCACATGGTTATTTATTTCCTGTTGATTCTAAACATACTCACTAGCACCATCAAACCCAGCAGACAGGTATTGCCACAATTCATCCCTCTCTTCATTCACCTGGCAATACCATACTGTGGTGGGTATCGCTACATTTCTCTGCCCAGCCCCTGTGGTCTCTTCATGAAGTCAGGGCAATAATGGCTCTGCTGCTTTCAATCACTCCAGTGCAATAGATGGCACACAATAGTTCAGGGTCCCATTATTGGGACCATTGATAGGGCATCCAGGCAAGAGTATTCCATGCTTGATAAGCTTGTCTACAGTCACCTGGTCTATCAATATGTTCCAGTTCTCATGTAAGTCACCTCTCATGTCAGGTTCTTTGACATCCCTTCTGCCCAGACCTGCTGCATTCCTTTGGCTCTCATGATCATGTGGTGCCAGATTTATCCTCATCCCCTCCACATCATCCCCAAATCCAGTATCAGGAGCAATGCTATTATCTTCCTTGATATCACCACCTACATCCCACCCATTGTCTTCAATGCTCTGATTTACCAAATTCAGCCACAGATCATTCTTGGCATTCTTGCATGACTCTTTTGGCATTGTGCAATCTGCATCCACCTGTCTTTCTATGATGTGCCTCAGGAAGCACTGAATATCATCTTTCTTCAGATTGCGTGGGTCTCACAATGTAAAGTCTTCTAGCAGATATTGACTATCAACAAATATGGTCAGTTCTGCCATAAGCTGTGTAAAAGAGACATGCTTCTTTTCCCCCCTGCTTGCAAGCTCTGGACATGATGTAAATTACATGTGAATGACACAACAAGATTTTCATCATGTATGATAATGGTGATTGAGATATTCTTGCAGGACATCCTCCAGTATCTATTTCTTTGCCTGTTTGATATTTGTATCTTGCAACAGGGGGTATCTGGTGGGTGTTCTGTCAACTATCTGCTTGACCAGCCCTGCATCTGTGCCAAATTTCTTCAATTGCTGAAGGTCCTTGAGATAATTGGCAAATCATCACAGGACATTTTTCATCAGATCTTGGTGCAGGTCAATGAAGCTCGATGTCATTATACCCATATTCTTTGCCATGTCATCATTCCTAGAGAATAAGAAAGTCAGTGCTATGCTGATGCATGTCCTCCAGCCCCTCTACTTACACCTCAACTACCCATTTGCTATCTTCTCAGAAGAACCCCCAGAATGTCAATGTGAACACACCCATCTCAAGCCAGTGCCTTTCTGCTGCCTGTTTTATTCTCGTGTGGCCCTTCTTACATACAATCCTAGGGCTGGCATGAACAAACAGTATTAGTGTGGGAAATATTCATGACACTTACTTCCAATATGTTTCTTCATCATTTCTCTTCTCCTTTAACTTCTGCACCTCTTTCATAATCTTGGCCTGTTTTTGAGGGTTCATCCAATCATACACAAGCTGTGCTACCCTGATTCTTTCCTGAAAATATTCCTGAGATGAGGAATTCAGTGTATCGATACCCAAACACTCCCAAAGGACTGCATCAACTGTATCCCTTTCCTTCCTATAGACTACCTCAATATATGTTGTTTGGGCAAGGCTTCTGGAAGCCTTCTTTGTTGTATGTGGTCACCAATTATTTGCAATCCACCTGCTGAGCTTCTATGCCAAATTTAGATATATTGAGAATCATGCATCTTTTCAGGCAAGGAATTCACCTTCACATGCATCTCAATTTCCTCTTTGCACATGTCTTTTGTTCTGTTATCTGTCCAATAATTGAATATTGCCAGGAGAATTCTGGACTTGAACATGAGAGCCTGAGCCTATAGTGTGTCAAGAAGCTGATATTCTTTCTTGAATGGATTGAGGACACTCCACTCTTTCTCACTATAGTAGCAATCTGATTGTCTGTTCTTTACTTTCTTGGTGGGGTTCATGGGGGTATAAGTTGAACAAAATATGCATGTGGCACATAGAACACAATGGGAATGGTGGCACATGAGGTACTATTGTACATGAGGCATTTGACATCCATATTACCAGCAGAGGTGTCTTATTGCATATGCCAGATGTACCAGTAAATAAAGCCAGGATCATTGAAACATTGTGTATTTTTACCTTTGCCAACAA
>KQ962384.1:50007-70961 GCA_001563735.1 Leucoagaricus sp. SymC.cos | reverse complement strand
CCTACCTTCACCCCGCTCACTCACCTACCTTCACCCTGCTCACTTGTCCTTTGCCCTGTCCTGGTGGCAGTGTGCTGGTTCACTGGCACTACAATTCCCCATGCCAATATATGCATTGTTGTGGATCTTCCTCACAATGTACAAGGCTTTCTCATCCGGCAATACAAGCTGATCCCACTTGGTTCTCACCCCTGCCTTGGCCAACCTACATGAACCTTTAGAGGTGACTACTTTCCCATCTTTTAGTTTTCACTGGCCATAATCTAAAAATCTCATTGGAATAGATTAAGCTATGACTCAGTTTCCTTCTAGTACCTCCAAATTATAGGATCTATTGATATATTCTAATCTACTTTTCCCCACTGCATGTGTAGTGCCTTCCTGCTCCTGAGGTGCTTTGTGTCATCCAAACATTTCCCCTTAACTTCCCTGTCTGATATCCTGTTTGTAAGAAGGTTGAATTGTGGCTTTCTGGGTGGTGGGTTTATTATTTTCTTGATTTCTGCTGCAAGGTGATGCTTTGTGATGCTGTGGCCTACAGGTTTGGATTTGCAATGCCCAACAAGGACATTGAAGTTGTATGGACCTGATGTAGTCTTGCTCACAACAAGGCTGACATTGAACCCAACTTCTGTGAACTCTGGGTAAGTGGATTCAAAGTCAGCTTCACCTCAATGCCTTGGGATTTGAACACTCACCATGCCTCCCCACTCCCAGTCAAGGCCAGCTTGTGCAATGAAGGGCATGTATACTCAAGCAGATTTGGTGTTTGGTCCCTATGTAGGAGGCAACATGATTTCATAGATAGGGAGAGCCACTCTCTCACATCCTGAATGAATAGGGTCAAGGACCTTTGGTAAATTACCATCCTTGTACATTGAATTATGCAGATTCACTGAATCGCTGCTCAGTATAGATTTTTATAGAACGAATGATGACAACCTTGCCTTCAGTGTGACCGTCATCCATAATAGTAGCCTCTAGATAATCAGGCTGAGGCTCCACATTGTTTCCAAGAAGGTCTGGTCAATGTGCATACTTGACCTTGTCTTATACTGCTTCTAACTGAGTGAACCAACAATAATCATGATTACATAGCCAGTATGTATTATTTTACAAATTCAGTCAATTACCACTCTAATCAGTTATGGAAGAATATATGGTGTCATATCATCCAATCTCCACATTCATTTCTCTGTTTCTACAGTCCCTATCTGAGCCAAAGTCTCCTTTAATCCATGTATGAACTCTTGTTCTTTGTCAATGGAAGTCTCACACCTAATTGCAGATATTTCCAATGTCTGGAGAGAAGTAAAGTCTGTGATTAAATGCTTCAGATAATTCTTCAAATCATGTGTAAGCATATGCATGCAGATATCAACTAGATCACTTACCTGAACCAGTACTGTCAGGTAATCAACCTGAAAGGCCACCTTTGGTAGTTGATTTATCCCATCCGTCCATAGCAAACATGTGCAAGCCCATTCCTGACCTGCCATGTGACAATGCTCTGCAAGGCCATCAGGAAACTTGAACCAGATGATTGCCTCAAGCAGCTGCATTGGATGGATAGCTCCGAGTACCTTGGTTAATGACTTAACCTTTTCACAGAAAGTTGCTGAACTGCCTTCATCCCCCAACAACCAATTGTCAAGATCCAGAGGCTCTTGGGCGGAGATGCTGAGCCTCATCAAATCCACATTTCTGGTGCATACCTCCCATTTGAAGTGTGGAGGTGTTGATAGAATTCTGAGTTCAGGAGGTATAACATTTGCTCATTGGCAATTTTGTGTGGGACTTGGCTGGACACCCTATTGTAAAAATGGAGAGAGAGAGCTGATTGAATGTAGGGTGGAATGATGCTTGAGAAATGCAAGGGGAATGTTAACATGGTTCTTGCTGAAGATGTACAAACTTTTCAGTGAATTGAATTGGACCATAGACTATCCAAACGACTTGTGGTAAGACATAAATTCAATCCACAAACTCTTTGTGAACTGACTTTGTAGGAGTAGTAAAATAGCACGGGCAAGTGCTCAATTATGATTTGTGAAGACTGTGTTGACTTTGATGCACTCAGCTCTGAGGAGTTGGCCATCATCAAAGGCCTCATATGATGTGATGATTGATTCCAGAGAGTGAGAAGTAAGGGTTGGTCGATCAGGAGGGGTGAGTAGGCTCAGTTGCAACTGAACCTTAGTAATTGTCTTGTTGATGGCTGCCTTCCAGAGGTTCTCAAAGGCTGGGAGATACCAACTTTCCTCCATCAGGTTGAGTTCATCTGCATGGACTTTGACACATAGTTGACTAATTTCAAGTGTGTTGTGAACAACTTTGCAAATACTCTGATTTCTGAAAAGCAAGGTCCAAACATCAAGTTCAATGGCAACTTTAGGCAGACACAAAAAGTAACAGAGGAACCTCGTATTAGTGTCATTGAGATTGCATGTCAAGGAGATTTTGGGAATATGATTGATGTGATCGTGGACTAAGATATTCATCTCTTCGAGCCTTCACATGTATAGCTCCCTTCCACATCCTATAAATCTCTCGCTGCTGTACATCAGACTGATCAATGTCTTATCATCCATTTCAGACAATATTTTAAGCAAGAGCTCATCAGGGAGATGTTGTAGTGACAGGATCTGCAAGGCAACAATGTCAGTATTTAGCTTCTGTGTAATCTTCACTCAGGGACTGACAGGGGCTTTAGTTGCTGTGGTCATATTAACCAATAATGCAATAAAATGGCTGTTTCCCATCTAACCAAATCCATTAGTTTGATTTGAGACAGAAAACTGCTACTGGTGTCATACTGCAAGCTTTATGACACTGGCTATTTTGAATGGCTTAACAGAGGTCTGGTTTTGTTCAACCTAACGAAGATCTCCAGTCTCTGATTTCAGAATCTGAGCAGATGCTTACCGAGTTCAATCTTTTGACATGATGGTAACCAAGGTCCATTTCTACTTTTTGTTTACAGCTGTAACACAGGAAGATTGCATCTAGGGCCATCTTCATCATATTCAGCATCATTATGAGGGTGAATGGGATGAGGTGAGTGAACTATGTATTGTGATGTGGGTGGGTCAATGATGAGATGTTTACTCTTGAGTGAAGCTCAGCATGTGATTTAAACTCTGGGCAAATTAATCATTGCCCATTTCTACCTTGTCAATATTCATTGGAATGCATATAACATGCAAGCAACAGGACAATGGTACTGTGACATGCAGTGTCAAATAATTCTCAAAGTGTTTTGTCTTTTCATATTGTGAGCATTGTACAACTTCACTGAAGTCAAGACAACTCAAAATATGCAAGCAACAGGACAATGGTACTGCAATGTGCAGTGTTAGATAATTCTCAAAGTGTTTTGTCTTTTCATTAGAATGACAGCTCTTTTGTTCAATTTAATTGGGTGTGAGCCTCAAGGATTCATTTTCTGCACCAATTTGAGTCAACAATTGTCATGTCTGGCTTTTAATTCCAGCTTTGTCTCTTTGCCTTTCCTCACTACAATGTCCCCATCCTGTAGCTCGAAGGAAATCCAGATTCAACATAGATTCCCCCCCATCAGCCTCTGATGCAGATTCTCTCCAGATTGCAGTGTGATGCCTCCACATACCACACTCAGACAGATCTTCCAGGACAAATACTCTGGCTCCAATGATCCCACAACATCCAGCATCGTCAAGCAGCCTTTGAAAATAGCCTGGAATGTTGCTGCTCATTGTGACCTCAGCATTGATGAGGAAATGTACAACAAGATCATGGTCAGTTGAGAGCTGGTTCTATTGACTCCTATTTGGCTCATACAATTGTAGAAGACTATTCAGCCCCTCGTTTCCATGAAATTGAATAGAGCGATATCATTTGACAAGCAAAATGAATCAAACATTGTCTATATTTGCTCAAAAGTATGTGCCACTGTCATACTCTCTATCTCCGAAGTTAATATGATACATAGGCAAATGACAGCCATCCGATCCTCTCCCAGTTTGAAAACAATTGGGTAACCAAGTTCATTATCAAGTCTGAGTTGAAGAAAATGAAGAAATCAGCTGCCAAGTAACTACCACTCCTTGATAAAGTCATCTTTTGTTTCTCGAACTTTGAGACCTGGAACTAATAGCCTGTATATATCATGCCATATAAGAATTATGACTGTGGAGAATATATAAAGTTGTTTTCATCATGCAAATAGCAGTAGCATTCTGACTATGTTGCTGTCTCAACAACCTCACAGCAGTAAATGTGACTTGGAGCACACTGGATGCAAACTTGATGAAGGCAAGATACCTTCTCTTATAAATTTACCCAAGCCAGCTCTCCAGAAGCTTTGTGATCAGTGAAGACTCACAGTCAATCTGACTGGAAAGAAGAAGAACAATGCATTCATCAAATGGGACTATATAAAGGCACTTGAACAGGTATTACTCAGACCCAAAACTAAAGTACCTGCTGTTAGTTGAATATACTAAATTCTATTTCACAGTATGGAAAACAAAGACACAGTGCTCTCAAGATCAAGGAGAAATCTACTGTTAGTTTCAAAACTGTTAATGTTCAGGTCATGGATAGAAGTGCTGGTGCTGAGGCTGCAGAGGGGAGTGTTGACAACCAGGCTGTGAATCAGAGTACTGATGACCAGGCCACAAATTGGAGTACTGCAGCTGCACAAATGGAGGTTGATAGTGAGGAGCTCAAAGATAACATGGAGATCTGTGTGGAAGATAATTGTCCTGTTGAAATAGCTGGTGTAGACTTGGATCTGAGCATTCAAGTTGAGAAGTCATATGTTGGAGATCTAGAGATAAAAACAGAAGAAACTGAGCATTGCAGGTATGAACTATTTCTTGTTCTTTTATTGGTTCTACTCATTCACTCAACCAACTTGAAGTATGCAGAATAACTGTGCAATGGTCAAAATATGGATATTTGACTCATCTAAAGCATGGACACCCATCAAACATATAGAACTTGAACTGAATGAAAATGGTGATCTTGATCTCTCACACTTGCAACAGCAGCTAAAGAAAGAGTCATTTGAGGTATGTAATCATGACCCACTTTTCAAAATGAATTAGTTTCTGACCCAAAAACATAGATTATCTCACCTAAAGGATTTCACCCTTTCTTGAAATATTCATCTGATTATCTTGATGGTGGAGATATTGAGCAGCTCCTGCACAGACCAGAAGATTACCTTAGAATTGTATACACAGCCTGAATGTTTGACCCTGTATTCAATCAAAATTGTTCATACTATTTCAAGCTGAAAAACTAAGTAATACAAAAGCAAATAGAGTAAACATGACAGAACCAGTAGAAAAGCATATGTGAAGTGTCAGGTTGATCAAAAAAGATAGAGACAAGGGTCAACAAATATAAAAGGAAAAAAAAAAGAACAAGACATCATGACATAGCAAGAAACAAGAGAAGCTTCTCTTCTGACCACACTTCAAGCTGGCTAAGAGCAACCTTTACATCCTTGAACCCATGAATGCTGTCATGCCAGTACTTGAGATTGTTAGGCTTTCCAGATGCTTCACTGCTAGTAATTGAGGCACAGCATTTGAGGTACCAATCTTCATTGTGGGCTGTCCAATTTAAGTGATACATGCTACTACCTTCCCAAGTGTCAGGAAGTGGGAACCAGGAAACCTTTGCCTGCTGTTTTCCAAATCCTATCTACTGGTTAAGAGAGAGAAGATCATATAACTCACTCACTCACCTGTAAATTGAATATACAATCCACATAAGAGACTTTTCTGATCCTCTATCAACTCATCATCAACATATTCAATACCAGCATCATCAAAAGCAGAGAACATTGTATAATTCGGCAGATATTGGGCTGTTGGCCCCTCCAAGACATCATCAAAATTCACATTATCCTTTGCTATGTGCCAGAGCAGACCACCACAGAGTATGGCAGCATGAAAATGATGTTGTCTGAGCTGAGCCAATACATCTCTTCTATAGAAATCGAAATCTATGGCATCAAATATGTCAGTCTTGAAGTGGATTCGAGGGGCTATTGGTATATGCTTTTCCTCAGATGCAGATAGGAGATCACTTCAAGGACGAAGTGTTCTGAAGCATATCCCTTTTTCAAGAAGATAACAGGATAATTCCAAGGGACCAAGTAATTCCAGTAAATGACAAATGAGAAGAGCAACAGATGCTGAATGAACAGTGAGCTTCCAAGGCATCATCAATGGATTCCCCAGGTCAAACATGTATACATTCTCTCTACTAGAAGTTTTCAGGATTTGAATTTTTTCGATGCGAGAGACACCAGCAAGGGAGGCATAATTAGAGGGGTGAATGTCCCAATGATCAACTGGAGGCTCAACTGGTGGGGTTCTCCAGAAGTATCACAGGAAATCAATGCATAGCTGAGGAATAGTGGTTTTCATGGCATTTGCTTTGGGTGAGAGAACTGAGATACCTGTGATGGCTAAGGCTGCTCTGCAATCCATGGTTGTTTGACCTCCAGGTTCTTGATATCGATCTGGTAGTGGAAGAGGAGGGACAAAACCATACTGGAGCCATGACAGCTCCAGCATGGTGTCATGAAGTTTGTATGAATCATCGATGACACTTTCGAGAAAAGGAATCAACAATAGCACACTCATCATGAATGCAGCTTTGACATTTTGAGCCAGCAGGTGTTCTGAGTCATCAAAGCATTCTACACCTTCCCCATCACCAGTATTGTGATCATCATCACATAATTCTGATTCATAGCAGTTCCACTCATTCATGAAAGGATCATAGATCCTCACTTGATCACGGTAATGGATAAAGGTTAGTTCATGGTCATTGATATCAACCTCTCTTCAATCGACAAAACCAGATGCATTGGGGTTGTATTCCCATACATATACAGGAGCCAATCTAATAGGGGGGGACCAATTGTGACTCTCTCAATGCTGCCACTCAACAGGTGTCTCCTTTGCCAACCTCATCTGATTATTGGCATCTTGTTCTTTGAAAAATTGCTTAATGACATCACAGGAAGACATGACATATGGGATAGTGGAGGCATTGGGATCAGGAGAGGTAGGAGTCCAAGATGTTAACTCCACAGCTGGCTCAATCACCAGAGTTAGATCTTCAAAGGGCTGAGGCTTGGGTAAGGAGGTGGATTGTCAGGTGATCCAAGTTGTGACTTCTTGAATTTGCCACTTAGGCGGTGCCTTGAGCAAGAAGTTACAATGAGTCTGGTAAGCCTCATGCTTGCATTGACCCCAACAGTACTATACAGGGATGCCACATGAGATGAACCAGTTGACAGGAGGTTGGTTTCTATCAGGGAATGGAAGCAGGATACCAATGTGATCTGTCACCCACTCTTTACTGAGAAGTGGCACTAGTCAAAGTCCGTCAATGATGGATTGGGAGAAATGGAGTTGCACAATCTGAGTGAACCATAAGGGAGGGGTGATGCCTTCAATGTGACCAGGGTCCTTTATCCTGCTAATCATCCAGTAAAGGAGTCCAATCCAGACTACAAACCAGTCATGACCTGTGACAGCCTGACTTCTCACTTTTCTTTGAGTTGGATGTGCTTTGTGATAGTGAAATAAATGGGGGGGTGCAGGCGGTAATATGTGAGTGAATGTTTATTGCCAACTTCTTCTATTGCCTTCGCTAGCATTTTGTTGATCACCAGCCACTGATTTCTCAGCAATGGTGGCAGCACATAGCCCTCTCCTTCTCTGTAGTCCATCTTACAAGGAACTAATGAAAGCACTTCAAGAAGAGCACCTACAAAGAAGACAGGAGAGCAGGGTATAAAGGCCAGGTATTCCAATTGTGGAGTCCACAAATGAGGATCTTGCAAGTTCTCCATCATCAAGCCACCTCTCAGGAGTAGGGAGCAGAGTTTGTTCACATCCTCAGAGCCAGGAAGACTGATATTGTGGGTGCAGTTCAGCAAGTAAAACAGATCTCCGTTAATGAGCTGCACCCTCAAATGAGCATCCATGACTTTGTTACTGTTTGGTGACACCAATTACAGAGGTTTGTGAGGAAGATCCAATGCAAATTGTGTTTGGGCAGAGAGGATAAAGGTATGACAGCGAGATATGACAGTGAGATATGACAGCGAGATATGAGAGCGAGATATGAGAGTGAGATATAACAGCAAGACAGCGAGATATGAATCACGATGAGAGACATGTAGAAGTCACGAGGTTGATAACTCAGACTGATGGGTGATTACTCATCAATGCATCAGATCACACCCGTAAACTTCTCTCCCTCATGAAGAGAGGCAAGATGGCCTGTCAAAGGAATAAAATAAAATGTAAGTGCAATCACATCAAAAACTTGCATGGACTCAGAATTGAGAGCCAGGAAGTGAAATTGATAGGCAGAGACAATAAGAGGAGATAGGAATTAAATGAGAGTGCAAGAGAGACAATGACTTAAACATTGCAATGGGAGATGAGCAGACATGAGGGCGTAGATTTAACTGCTTGTAAACAACGTACATTTGTGTATTTATAAAAAGTTACAAGGGAAACGGTGAAGGAATGAATAAATGAAAATGTGTGAAAGTAGAAAGTAGAACTAAACTAAGAGGAGGAATATAGAATAATTTTCTTCATCAAATATTGACAGACTGGTGAGTAAATTAACACAAAGGTCTGAAAGGAACTTTGGAACATGTTATATGAGGTCTAGACATGAATTTTTGAAAGGAGGAAGAAAGGAAAAGAAACATGAGATGTATTAATATCTGAACATCAAAATTATTCCTCTGAGTCACAGATCAGGGGATAAATAATGGAAGCTGAAGTTCATGACTACTCTGCATGATTCTCATGCCAGACGAGAAACAAATTGCCACGAGAGAGGTAGAATGCCCTAGATGGAGTTTTGAGAATATGCCAAGAATAAATAAAGTGCACTAACATGTATGATCAACATGAGTGACCTACTCCCACTCCTGCTCGAAGACACTCAGGTGCCAATCAGTTGTTGCTTAGTGTTGATTCTGAATCACAGAGGGCCTTGACAATGAGTGTTGATTTAATTGATGATTTAGAATCAATGACAGAATTGATTACTGAAATAGATTCAGTTTCTTTTGTTTTCATTGAAATAGAATTGCTTATTGTGACCAATTCATCATTGATTTCGAATTGCTGATGTTTTGTTACCCCAGTTACAAGACAATAAAGAGATTTAATCTCTAAACTTATCTATGATTTTGATTCAGTTCCACCACTCATGGCCTTGCATCAATTTTGTCATTAATTTTGAATTGACAATCAATTCAATTGTGTGTCATTGATTTAATTGATGAATCAGAATTGTTTATTGAATTATAACTACTCTTGTTGACAGGAATCGAGCCCAAAATGTCTCTAGTGAGAATTCTCTGCAGTCCTTCACTAATTTTGGCCACTAATACTATCAATAGAGGTATTCCCCAGTACATTAGTCTCTGAAGTGACCAATAATTTCATGTACCTTGTCAATCATTAGGGATATATACTACATCCTGTTCTATATTAATTTGTTTGCAAATAATACCATCATTGTCAATGGTAAATTCTCTGTATTTGTTTGGTGATTCTTTCACTGCACTAAATATAGAGTCTTTGTCATATTCTAATTTAATAGAGTCTATGATCTCATTGGTCATCTCAATCAGTGAATTCTCTCCATCAGTGCCTGATATCAAATCTCTCAGAGAGAGATTAGGCTGATCTTAGAGATCTAAGTAAACTGGTTCCTCTGACTCAGCAGCTTACTGAGCTGTCTCTTGAAGCTCAAAAGCTTTGATCTCTTATTGTTCCCATCTTTCATGGAGATGAGTGCTTCAACTGTTATGATTGACAGGACTTCATTCCCATATATGGACAGTGACATCATTTTCAATCCTGACTTGTCTATTCTCCCTTCTAATGACTCTATGTTCAACTCCTACTTCTTCTTTTGATCTATTTCTATATTTATACAAATTACTTTCTAATAAGTAGTATATGTTCACAGTTTCCTCTTTGCAGCACTTGACCTCATCCAGTACATAGTCTTGACTGCACTCTGCATTCTGAAGTTCCATCATTCACTCTAGCACAATTCTTACCTGCATCCTAGACCAAGTTATTGTCTATAGTTGGTAATACTGTTCTTGTATATAAGCCTGATGTATTAGTAGGTATAACTCTAAGTTATATACTAGTTTATATCATGCATAATCCTCTTGCATGAATATTCTAGTTGAGCTCTTATCAGTCACTCTCTTAAACTCTACTTGTGTTCACTTGTGTATAAGTATTTATGGTGTACATAACCTTTGCATGTTATACCCTGCTCTAGGCTAGACCTTTGTCACTAGAGTGTGTGGTAAGGCCTACCAAGTCTTCTACATAGGCCAGGTAGCAATAACATAAGTATATAACTTCCTTTACAAACTTCTGCATGCATCATATTCTTGGATTCCATAGGGCTCTATGCTTTATTGCTAGGCAACCCTATACCACAGGCTCTACACTCTTATTACTAGGCTCCCTGCACTGATCAGCTCTATGCTCTATTACTAGGCTCCCAATCACAAGT
This sequence comes from Leucoagaricus sp. SymC.cos, assembly GCA_001563735.1. Lineage (NCBI taxonomy): Eukaryota > Fungi > Basidiomycota > Agaricomycetes > Agaricales > Agaricaceae > Leucoagaricus > Leucoagaricus sp. SymC.cos. The sequence continues at coordinate 60,377 of KQ962384.1, read as the reverse complement.
GAACTCTATGCCACAATCACTAGACTCTTCACACTATCTTTGTCATCTATACAAGAGGGTCTGTCCAACCTTAACAACAACTATCTAGTTCAGGATATTAACAAGAGCCTAATTTGACAAACCTCTGCTAAGTCCCTGTCATCCTACACACTCTGTGCATCACTGTAGAAGAAGTCAAACCAAGGTCACTAACTTATCCAAATGAACCCATTTCTTCACATCCCACTATTCTTCCATTATTTCCTTCTATACCCACTCCAACTCCTCCTCATCTTCTTGGACAACTACTTCAACCTCTACCACTAATAATCTTATTAAATACTATGATGCTGCATGTCTCATCTCACAATACCATCTTGACCCTCACCCCTATTGATCACATGCTCCACCTTCTCAGAAGCTCTATACTCCACCACTTCTGAACAAAGAAAAGAAGCCAGAGAATGTAGAAAGAATTCTCCTCTGCCCAGTTCATCATCAGGAGAAACAGCTACCACCTCAACCACTCACACTGCTTCACCTTCCCCAGAAGCCTTGCCTAAACTCCCAGGCACACTACTCTCCTCAAACTTGCCCACAATTGCTTCCTCTAGTAAAGAAAAAGGAAGACAAACTTCAGAACCAATCAAAGCCACATTATCTCAAACCCAGATCATATTACTCACCCCTGCCAAAGAAGAGAGACTTGAACAAGCTAAGGAAAAGACACAACAACAAGACATTACCCAGCTCAACAATACTATCTCCTTCTATGACAACAAATCTATCAACAACCCCCTCAACAATCTCAAGTCAACCTTATATGAATTTCTTGTACAACAATGATCTTTCATTGCAGATGAACTCTTCAACATCACAAAACTTGACCTTGAAACAGTATGACAATGACTCTACAACCTCAGACTCCAATCCCACAAGAAACTGCTTAATTTCTTTGAATTCTCTGTACATAAAGCCCTTAAAACCAGAGAACTCACCCTCAACCCCACTTCTAGACTACTATCAGATGCCGGACAATCTTCCCTTTCCTCACTTCTGCCACAACCTACAGGTCACACTTCAACTCCAACAAGAACCCCCCGAGCCACATCTCCACCACCCATCAGGAATACATCTAGAATCCCATGTTAACTACCTTTGAACCTGCCACCTAATCCATCTCCAACCAGTGTACCCAACATGGCAACAATGACTCCAAAATGACCTAAATTCAACACTCTACCAATATTCCTTGGTAACCTGAAGGAGTATCAACAATGGAAAGAGGTAATCAAACTCTATATCTCAGCAAACACCATATTATTTAATAACACTGCAGGCAATATCGACAATACCATTGCCATACCATGGATCCTATCCTACATGGATGGACCAGCAGCATCATGGAAATTTACATATATCAAGACCAACACCATCCCAACAGCAGGTTTTATACCCACAGCCTATAACACCTTCTGGACAGAGATGGACACCTCATACTAACTGGCTAGCACTCAAGCTGATGCCCTCAATCATCTCTCATCATTTTCACAAGGAAATTGAGACATCAAAGTTTATATCTCCAAATTCTGCTCCTTAGTCACACAAACTGGAATCACAGGAGAAATGGAAAAGATCTACAATTTCAAAAATGGACTCCACCCCAAGATTGTGAACAAAACCATCTCACAGAACCTGACAAATACCCTCAATGCTTGGATCACCACTGCTCAAACACAGGCTCAAGTTGCTAAGATAGAAGAAAGCTATCTTGCAAGAAATTCAGGACTTGCCCAAGGACACTCATCAGGCCAACATTCAAAACACAAATTGTCAAATTTCCAAACTCTGATTTATTGACTGAGCCAGCCACCTCATACCTCAGCACCACAGAAAGACCCTATGGTGATGGATATTGATGCCATCACAGAAAGGATTAACAACATCTAACTGGAGGTGAATGAAACATTTCTTGACCAAAACATTGACTCTGAATCAGAAGACAATGAATCAACTTTCCAAGAACAAGTCAAAGCTGCCACAGAACAGCTGGTACAAGAACACCTCAATGCGATATTCACAGGCAAACAGAAATGCGACTGGAACTCAGGCAGTTGCTTCTGTTGTCATAAACCAGGTCACAGAGCTGTGAAATGCCCTCTCAGAGAAGTCCTATGACCATCTCTATCCTCTAGGATTGGCCCACAAATTTCTTCATCATTCCATACATCCCTATGACCCAAATTTTCCCACAATATTCCCAGAAACACTGCCTCATGCAACCAACAAGGGAAATGTTGCCTCAGCAAAAATAAAATGCTAGGAATATGAGAACTTATAGATGATGCCAAAGAAAGTGAAGTAGAAGAAATTTATGAAGAAATTGACACTATTGACTCAATTTCCTGTCAAGATGTTCAAAACATAAAGAATTTTGCTTAAGGAGACTTGTCCAGTCCATATCAAGCTCTCCTCTTTCCCCACCTTCTAGATCTTATCCACTTAAGAATGCAGAACATTTTATAAACAATGTACAGCTCCACCAATCACCCAGTTGAGTAATACATCCCCCCTGTCACCTTAATATGGATTTGAACTCTAAGGGAAACATGGAAATCCTCACCCTTCTTGACTCTGGTGCTTCAGGAAATTTCGTTGACCCTTTATTTATTTATATTCACAATCTTGAACCTCTCCTTTGCCCTCTCAAAAAGCCCATCACTATTGGAAACACTGATGGTACTACAAACTAACAAGGAACAGCTACATACTACTGCTCCCTCACCATAACTGTTGATGGAATTGATATGGATATAAAACCAAAAGTCATCAGCTTAGAACACTCCTGAATAATTCTAGGTCTTCTATGGCTATAACAACATAATCCAGATATCGATTGGGAAAATGGTACATTACAATAGAGACAACATCCTTGGAAACAAAAATGATTTCAAGAACTTGTTAATTCAATGAATGAAGACAATTACCCCATTAAAGTTAACAATCTGTCCTATCTCAAACCCACAAGACAAGATTTTGAAGAAATCAACTTTAAAACCTCCACCTCCATTTTCCTAGACCAACAATTCAAAACCAAATGATAGAATGACCCAAAGAAAGCTGTACCCCATGAATACCACAACTTCCTCAAAGTATTTGACAACAAAGCATCTGAGAAATATTTCCCACCTTGTTCTTGGGATCACAAAATCGAGACCAAACCCTCCTTCCACCCTATTTCAATGAAATCATACCAATTATCACTCAAGGAAGAACAAGAACTCAAAGCCTTTCTCAAGAAAAATCTCAACAAAGGCTATATTAAACTATCCAAATTCCCCATGGTATTTCCTTTCTTTTTTGTAGCAAAGAAAGATGGAAAACTATGACCCTGCCAAGATTATTGCTACCTCAATGAACATACTATCAAGAATGCCTACCCCATTCCCCTTATATCCCAAATTCTAGACAAACTTAAAGGCATAAAGTACTTCACCAAACTTGATGTACATCTTGGATATAATAACATTAGGATTTGCTCTCAAGACATATGGAAAGCCACTTTCAAAACCCACAAAGGCTTATTCTTTTTTTTTTTTTTTTTAATTCAAAAGTTTATATAGCAGTGTGCAATAACAGTCTGCTCCCAGGTTATAGATGCCCAGAACTATGATAAATACAATGTGTCAAGCTGTACTATATACTACAAAGCTATAGCCAGTCCTTGCAGACATCCATACCAGCTCAAATCCAATTTTCCCATCTTCCAGCCACTAGCTGAACAATGAGTACTTGACCTAATGAAAGTAATCAGAAGGTGATCAGCAAGTGTGCTGATGCTAGAAGGCTGCCCTATCCTGATGCTCATCCTCCTATCTCTTGGAAGTTACACCTGATGTGGCCATCTACCCCTGTCAGTCCCAATTAGCCCTTCGAGCTGACCAGTCCTGGTCAAAGTGGTGTCACCAGTACAGGCACTTTTGGTCACTTGTGCTGTGCTCACCACTACAGTTCACACATTGAGCAGTGTGAGGGCATGGAGCTCCCTCCATAGTTGCTAGCACAGGGGGGTTGGCTATAGGATTGCTATAACAATAACTGGTGAGAAGATGATGGTTGGCCTCAGAGTGAGGACCAGCACATCACAGGCAGTGAGGAGCCTGCAATTAGCAGGAGCAAGTAGAGTGGCCCCAGTGCCAGCAACACTGGCACATAGAGACACTGGCATATGACTGAGCTGCCTACACAGGACAGGAGGCCAGGCCAAACTAGAAGGAGGAGTTAATGAGGTGCTTAGCAGAAGCATCAGATTGAGAGTTGACAACATTGAACCAGACTGTGGCCAAGTCTGATCATGTGGAATTGCACATAACATGGGAGATGTTAGTAAGGGTGAAGGAGGGGGCCATATGCAACTTGGCCATGATGCTCTTCACATAGTCTGAGTCTACAGAATCAGTAGTGCCTGGCTAGAAATAGGGAATGTCAACAATCTTAAGATAAGATTGCAAGAATGGGAGAGAGGCCTGGACCTGATGGCCCAAGTGTTTGTGAACAGCAGAGGCAACCAGCTGAATTTCCTCAGTGGTCACAATGTGGGAAGTAAGGAGGGAAATTCCCCTATAAGCAGAAACACAAGAATCAACTCTAAGATTGACCTTAGTGAGAGACTAGTTGGTGACACCAACCAGAGAAGAGAAAGTGGAGGAGGGAACAACCCCCTCAGACTTGACAAGGATTTGTTGCTGGAAGAGCCCAGCAACTGTAGACTTGACCTTTCTCTGAGAGGGAAGGGGAGGGATGGAGGCCTGATGCATAGCAATGATGTGATCAGATGGAAGATTGGGCACTATCTTGGCCAGATTGACTAAGGCAGTAATGTTCTAGACAGTGTCAGCATAAGATTATTGAGGGATCAAAGCTAGAGGAGGAATAGGGCACTTTAGAGACCTAGGTGGCCTAGGAGGGGGAGGAACAGGGCAGGAAGCCAAGGGATGAGCAGTAGCCTCTGAAGGAGGTGCATGCATGGAAGAGGGAGGCATCAGGACAGCTGAGTCAGCTGAGCTGCAGGTAGGTTGGGGGCCAGGAGATGGCTGGGGAACAAGTGAGGCAACCAATGACTTGAGGTCAGAAGGAGCAGCACCTTCCTTTCCCACATACCACCATTATTGTTTTTCAAGTGGTATCCTATGAATATTGAACACACTACGATATACAAAGTTATGGGTGAAAGTAGTAGAGACGTTAAAGATTCTGATGGAAGTTTGAAGTATGCTTTTGGAGCTAGACTCAAGGGCATCATTACACATGCTGGACATTTGGCAACTGCTGTTGACATTCAAGCCACCAAAGACTTGTTAGCCAAGGCTGTGCCCTCTGACAATGAATATAAATTCTCTTCTGATGAAAAAGATGATTCTCCCTCCCCTTCCATTTGGGGGCATTCATATCAATACTTCTTTGCTAATTCTCAGGCTGGCTCTATCACTAGTTCTCAAGTCCATGATGATAGATCTAAATCACCTATTATTAAACAAACTGCCTCCATGCCTCCAAGGACCAAGATGCCTCCTCCTAATCAACTTGTGCTGCTTGCTGGTGCCACTACCCCCACCAACACCAAGTCGCCATACATTGACAGTGCACAACTTATTTCTGTCCCTATATGGGCATTAGGAACCCACAAAGTGAACAAGAATATTTCCTCTCCTCATTTTATCCCTTCTGCTCATTGAGAGCATACTTCTGACTATGAAGCTCAGCTGCCCAATCAGTGGCAGCACTTCAATAACATTATTCAACAAACACCTTAAGAACAGGTTATTGCAACTATGTCCCATGCTATTTGAAATGAAGGAGATTTCCCTCCTTTTGTTCAAGACACTCCATCCCAGATTTTGCCACCTGCTGAGTCTGGACCTAACAAATGCACTAATCCCAGCCCTTGGGATAGCCAATCCCTTTTCTCCAATGAAACTGTCAGTGACATACTGCCCCCTCCTGTTCCTCAGCTTAATCCAAAAATAGCTAAAACTGTTTTGAATGCTGCTGGTCTGATCATCCCCACTCCTGGGCTTGCCTGTGGTTTACCTGGGCTGGCTCTTCTTCCTTCCACTTCCAATTCCTCTGCCTGTGGTTTGCCCAGGTGGGATAATGAAGCTGAAGCTGTCACACATACTGTGGTTGGTGTTACACAGCTGCAGCCACAAATTGATGATCCTGATGCCATAATTGGTGTCATTCATGATGGAAAAAGTCAGGGTTCTGCTGTCATCCAAGGCGAGAACAGTTCTGCTGCTAATGGTCCTACTATTGAGGACTTTCATAATACAGTTGATGATGCAGCTATAGGCATCCAAAACTGTACTAACTGGTTCTCCAATTTCCCCATTAACAAAGGCACTTTTATGCCTGATACAGTGATTGCTGATGAGCTTGCTTATCTAATTACTGCTATTCATGATGGAGGGTGGGGTTTTACTGCCATTGAAGATAATAAAATGCTGGAGAATTATGCCTCTCAGGGAGATAAAAACTTCACCATTCTTAGATTGATCAAAAAACTCTTTTTCCTGGGAGTTCATCAATACAACCCAAGGCCCTTAAAATTGTGTGGTTATCCCCACCTCCCAACCTTCAGCCAATGTCAATATGGAAACTGGTGTTCCTGACATCATTCATATCTCTACTGAAGGTGCTAAATCTCTGGCACCTTGCAAAGATCCTAGGATGCCCCCTAAGCCTCCTATTAGATCTACATTCCCTCCAATGCCTGCTGTTCTGAAAAGCAGTCCTAAGGACACTGCTTCTTCTAAACCTACCCCCCCTAAGAAATCTTTTGCAGATGCTGCACGTTTCAATGCAAGATGCTCCAATGCCCCCTCTCCTTCCACTGGTGCTGTCAAACAAGCTATTGACCTTGTTGAGCTCACCAAACTTTATGGCGACAAACTTCTAGCTGATTGTATTGTTGCCATGCACCAAGCTGCTACTGGAAATGCTGGTAGTGGACCTGCTAATATTTCTTCTCCATCTAAAAAGAAGTTTGTCGTTAAATTGACTACATGTAGACCTTTGAGAAAACAGGTCCTCATTCCTTATTCTGAAATGGTCACCTGTATGGACTCTAAACAAACCCAGAGTGTTCTCAAGGCTGTTAACTGTGGCCTTGTTCAAGAATGCTCTAAGCTTCGTGTTTCCTCCATCATTGAAGAGAGGTCTGGGCCATTGCTTGGACTCTCCCTCAACACTAATCTTGTTTCCACTCAATCTGAAACTCAGACCATCCATGAGTGGTTTGCCAAAGCTCTCAAGACAAAGACAGATGAAGTGCCCATTCCTAGAGTGCTGATGTCCAAGTCTTATTTGAAAATTGTTGGTGTCTCATACTACACACCCTCCAAATGGCATGAGGATAGATCTAATCAGCTTACAGCTGAAGACGTCCTCTATGTAATTTGTTGAAACCCCCTTTTTGATAACATTTTGCTTACTTCTTCACCTTGTGTTATGAGAGCTTCTGCTCATTCTGACATGGCCATTATATGGTTTGACATCTGGGATTCCCAAAAAGATACCCAGGCTCATACTCTTATCAACAAAACATTCAATTTCAAAAATGATGTTGCTACTATTATGGCATGCAATATGCACCCTAGTGTTCCTCAATGTCTTTTTTTTTTTTTTTTTTTTTTTTTAATTCAACAATTTATTACACAGTGCTCAAGTGCAGTCCATGCCTAACTATGTACAAACAAAGCTAGGAATAAACTATACTAACCCACAGACTATGAAACAAACATTATAAAATGAGAAAGAGATATACAATGAGCTTGAGCGTGTAGCTAAACTATCCTATGTATAAAGTCTTGAAAAAAGGAAAACTTACACCAAATGGGATAAAATAAGAAATTGAAGAGATAGAGGAAGAGGGATACATCCATTCAAGAGGGGGACTTACTGGTAAGCCAACTCATGAAGATAAGATGCAGGTGTGAAAGTGGAATTGTCAGTACAGAGACATAAGAACGCAACCTGGCATACTGGGGGTGTGACATGGAGACATGAATATGCAGCCCAGCATGTCATAGTATGAGGTGTTGGAGTGTGGGGTAGAGGCACTTGTATTAGCGGATTGACTTTGCTAAAAGCAAATGCAGATGGATTATCATTAAGAAAGTCGATGAGGTGTTGGAGCATCTCAATAGGATATGGAGGACGTCTGTATAGTGGACAAGAGAGTATGATGTGTTCGTGTGTTTCGAATCTGTAACCACAATTGCAGCCTACAGATTCGTGAGGGAAGAAGCGAGCTTAATATGAGCCAATAGGAGGGTGATTGAGGATGGCTCGAACAGCATGTATAGTGACATTGAAATTTGTGACGAAAGTGTGACTATCGGGGTTATTAGAACCCCGAAGTTCACGAAGCCAGGAGCCACCATTGTGGTATTGTGGCCATAACCAAGAGTTTTTGAAATGTTTACTCTTGAGCAGTAAGAAATCATGACCTCTGTATGTTAGGTCATTTTTGAATAAGGTGCGCCATAAATTTTTTGCTTTATCAGTGGCACATTTTCATAAGAAGCCATATGAAATGGTTTGTAATGGCTTAGAAGCATGTAGTGTTTCACAGGCATTGTGGTAGACTTTGTGGAATAGACAACAATGTTGTCCAGGGTTGGTAGGTGCGGCGTTGCAGTCATATTTGGTGCTGGAGGTAGGAATATACCAGAAGTCGATCTTTTGATCAGTGGAATGTTCTAGCCAAGGGCAAATGACATTGGCAGTAAAAATAGAGTGGGTCTGGCCTTCATGGATGGAAGGGTCCAAAACACGCCAGGCCAATGACATATTGTCAGTGATGATGGTGATGTGATCGACATCAGGAATGGTGATGACTTTGTTGAAGGTGAAGCAAAGCGCTGCAAGTTTAGCTTCAGGAAGAGTAACGGTTCCTGAGGGAATGGTGGTCGAATGAACAAGAGACTGATTGCACCATATTTGATATGACGCTGTGGCTGAATGAGCAGTAGAGTTGGGGATGAAGCCATCAATGACGATGATGACTTGATTGGGATGAGAGTGGATGGAGTGAATGACTGCATCTAATCTTCGAGAGTGGATACTGAGTTCCTCGAGATTGGACCTATTATAGTCAAAAAAGGAAAAACGGTCAGAAAAATTGTCAAGGATACAAAAACCAGGATGATTGGACTCATGGAAAGGAAGGAATTTTTCATTCAGTTTAAGTAGCAATCAATCTGCCTCAATAACAGGACCACTCATAATTTTGATTTCTTTATCTGACAAATTGTCAATAGAGCATGGATGAGGTAAAGCGCCATTGGAGTTCGGGGCGCTTAAAAGGGAAAAGATAGAATGAGACTTATCAAGAGTAGCATATCGATAAGCTGAGCATTTGGTGAGTTTAGAGAGGTGAAGTGGAAGTGGTATGAGTCCTGCAAGAGATTCAGTACCACCAGTAGGAGAGGTATGAAAAGTGCCTGTAATCCATAAAGACGCTATTTGTTGAAGCTTTTGTAGGGTTTTAAGGTTCTTCAAACACTTGGCATTGGCAAAATACCATAAGCGATAGCCATAAGTGGCAAGGGGGATGATGCATGTTTGATAGAGCATGCGTTTGTGATGAGGGGGTAGGCCACAAACCGAATTACCCAGTAATCTCATAGCATGAGTTGCCGATAGAGCTTTGGTGGACCAATATCGAACATGTTCTTGAAAGTTGAGTTGGCGATTGAAATAGAAGCCAAGATATCACCAATATTGTTTAGGACATAGGGGTGATGATGAAGTGTAAGGCGCGAACCCTAAATCAATGGAGGGATTCGTGTCTTTGGGATTTTTGGAGAAGTTGAATACTTTGGATTTCTTGTGTTCGAGAATAAGACTGAAGTCACTAAAAAGGGAAGAGAGAATTCGGTAAGTAGCAACAAGCTGATTATGACAACTAGTCCATGATTCTCCTTGAGCTATGATAAGACCATCATCAACAAAAGAAAGAAGAGTAAAAAGTCCTGCCAATCGTTGTTGAGCAAGAAAGAGAAGTGCCCATCTAGGGGGCCCCTTGTGGGAAACCCTTACACCTCTTGGTGTGATGTGGAATCAACTTAAGCCAGAACCTGATTATTTTAACTGTACCAGGCTGACCAGCATAGGATTTAGTCCTCTTGAGCCCGTGTGGTATTTTCCAGTCACACAGCTATGGTCCAGGAACCACCCCTTCCTGTTATCCAGCAGCCGGTTACATTATGCCCATACAGGCCTGATTACTGTGGTTATAACTGTCTGGGCTCTATGCCTTGCAGGTGCCGCTACCAGATTGATCCCAAGGTCACATCAGTGTTGCCTTAATCTGGAGATTGGGTTAT
>KQ962384.1:27969-43518 GCA_001563735.1 Leucoagaricus sp. SymC.cos | reverse complement strand
TAATAGTCTATTTAGACAATATATTGATCTATGCCAAGACTAAAGAAGAACTCTGATGGATCACTTGCAAAGTTCTAAAAATACTTCAAGATAATGATCTCTACTTGAAGACTGAAAAATGTGAGTTTGAACAACAAACCCTCAAATATCTTGGTATCATCATCAAATCTGACTCTGTCTCAATGGACCCCACCAAACTCAAAGAGATCAAAGATTGGCCTATGCCCAAATGCATCTAAGATGTCTGAAAATTCATCAGATTCTGTAACTTCTACCAATGATTTGTTCATTAATATGCTGACCATGCATGACCCCTCAATGTGTTCATGAGCAAAAACAAACCTTTTATTTGGACACCAGAATATGACATAGCATTCACCCAATTAAAAGAAAAATTTCTCAAAGAACCCATACTGCTCATGCCCAACTATGCAAAACTCTTCAAAATCAAATGCAACACATCACAATTTGCTTCAGGAGCCATCCTTCTGCAAAAAGATGACAATGGTGCTAAACACCCCATTACCTATCTCTCCAAATCATTCACTGCTGCAGAATGAAATTATCATTGCTCTGAACAAGAATTCTTCACCATCATCTGTGCTCTCAAAGAATGGAGACATTATATTGAAGGATCTCTCCACAAAACTATTGTCTGGTCAGACCACAAAAATCTGAAAAGATAGAGAAAGCCACAGGATCTCAGCTAATACCAAGTATGCTGGACCTAATATCTTTCCAGATTTGACCTTGAAATTAAGCATATTGCTGGACAAAAGAATGGACCTGTAGATGCTCTATCTCATCACCCTGATCACAAACCAACAGATAAAGACAACCACAATGTCACTGTGCTCCCCAATAAATTCTTTGATAATAAAGAATTAAACATCATCAATGATGCCACTACTACTCTCATTTGAAAATTCCCCAGATTTAAAAGATTGCCTTGTGTGAACAGCAAACTATCCATCCTTAACAACCTTGTCATTAAACACCAACTTGTACAATGCTGCCATGATATTCCTACAGCAGGACACCCAGGAATAGCCAAAACACTTTGAAAACTCCAATTATTTGTCTATTGGCCCAGAATGAAATCCTTTGTCATTAACTATGTCAATGGATGTAGTAAATGCCAGCAATTCAAGATCAACCATCACCCCACCAAACTCCCCTATGCCTATCACAGCCCTCTGCTCCACTGCCCCCTTTACCCAAATCTCTATAGATTTAATCACCAACCTACCCCCTGTTGATGGCTGCAATAGCATATTGTCTATGGTAGACTATGGTCTTATGAAAGGGATAATACTTGTCCCAATATCTAAGACAGCCAACTCCAAGAAAATCACAGATTTACTTAATGAAAGAGTATTTTCATGCTATAGAATTCCTGAAAAGATCATCAGTGACTGCAACTCCCATTTTTCATCCCACTTCATGAAAGGCCTCACTAAAGCTATCAGTATTGAGCAAGCTCTCTCTACTGCCTTTCACCCCCAAACAGATAGAACTACAGAATGCTTTACTCAGGAAATCCAAAAATATCTTGCCATCTACTGCAATGGAGACCTCTGAAAATGGAAAAAGATGTTACTGGCTGTAGAATTCATTCACAACTCACAGTGCCATGCTGGATGAAAACACATTCTCTTCAAATTGCTCTATGGCTACAATCCCTGAACCTATCCTACTACAGAACCCACCACAGTACCCACCATAGATGAACATCTTAAGCAACTAGAGAAATCTCACCAGCTTGCCCTAGAAGCCCACAAGAAAGCTAGACAAGTAAGGCTTGGATGCCACAATAACCCAAATTGGGAACCCTTCAAAGTAGGTCAGAAAGTCTTTTTTTCTTTTCTTTTTTAATCTCATAAATTTATAATGCAGTGTATGATAGCAGTCTGCACCCAGGTTGGTAGCCCAGGATACCGTTATAAGAGTACAACTAGAATCAACTACATACAGACATAACAGCTCAAAACTATCTAAATGTCCATCAAGACCAGCATCCAACAAATACCACCTTGTCCTACTCAGCTTTGGGTGGGGGCCTATGATGAAGTTCAAGGTTTCAGTGGCACCAGTTGAGTGCTCTCCTACCCTTGCACTCCTCCTCTGCTGTCTTCTGAGAAATCACATTATTGTGTATTGTCCTCTCAGACAAGACTGTCTTTTCAGACAACCAAGTCTAATCGAAATGATGATGCCAATATGGGCACCATTGATCACTAGCACTGTGCTCCCCCTTACAGTTCACACAGTACACAGCATGAGGGCATGGAGCTCCCTTGGAGGTCAGATCCTGGGGTGGGCAGGCAGAGGGGTTCTCCCTGTAACAGGATGTATGTTGATGATGACTAGCCTCAGTATGAGGACCAGCATATCAAGGGCATCAGGGGGCCTGAGAGCAACAGGCATAGGTGGAGTGTCCCCAGTGCTAGCAGTGCTGACACAAAGGGATACCAGAGTGGGAGTGGGCTGTATGCACAAAGCATGAAGCTGGGCCAAATTGGAAGGAAGTGCCAATCAGGCATTTAGCAGTAGTGTCTGACTGGTAATCAAGAACATCAAACCACATGGTGGCAGTATCAGTATGTCGAGAGTTACACATAACCTGAGGGCTATTTGCAAGAGTAAAGAAGCTTGCTATGTGGGACTTCCCTATAACAGCCCATATATTGGAAGCAGTGATCTGCTGACTGTCTGCCTTGAAGAAGGGAACATTGATGACCTTAAGATAAGATTGCAAGTGTGAGAGGGCAGCCTCAACTCCACTCTCAGCAAGGGAGAGGAGGTGCTGGACACTAGACTTAACCAGATCTATTTCAACCTAGGTAGTGATGCAAGATGTAAGGAGGGAGATTCCCCTATATGTGAAGTGGCAGGAGTCAACCCAAAGGTTGCTCTTACCAAGAGAATGATTGGCAGCCCCAACCAAGGCTGGGAACTATGAGGAAGAGGGGAGTGGGTCGATCTTGACAAGGACCTGGCACCAGGAGGGACCAGGAACAGTAAACTTGATTTTGTGCCTAGGAAGTGCTAGAGAGATGGAGGCCTGATACATTGTAATAATGTGATCAGACAGGAGGGTAGGGATGGTCTTGGCCAAGTTGACCAAAGATGTAATATTGCAAACAGTGTCAGCATAACTATGCTTGACACTGGAGGAAGGAGGAGGATACTTGGTGGACCAAGCAGGCCTAGGGGGGGAGCAGGCTTGAGAACTGGAGGAGGATAGGCAGTGGCCTCTGAAGGAGGACCATGCATTAGAGCAGAGAAGACAGGGGCAGCTGAGTCAGCTGTTCCATGGATTGGAGGAGGACACTGCAAAGCATTACAGGGCAGCATGTCATGCAAGGCAGAGACCAAGGTGGGTGCATTAAGAGAGTTATCAAAGGGTATAACATGCTCTTGTGAAGCAAAAATGTACCCCACTATAACAGAAAGGACACAAGCAAAGTGTATAAGATCCTAGTCATCATGCCAAGGCTTACCAGCAAAGGCCATGAGAGAATTATTAAGAATAGTGATCCTCTGCACAAAATCAGTAGAGGGGTCAGGAGCTTGATAGCCCCAGTTGCCAGAGGCTAGAGGACAAACATAAAGAGTGAAAATGCTTATCCCAGGGGATAGGGCACCAGTAACTGGAGAGGGGGAGACTGGAGGGGCAGGAGTAGTGGGGCATGATGCAGAAGGTGCCAGGTAAGGCTGGGGGGAGTGAGCTCAGCAGTGACTAAGCTGCACTTTTTCTTGCCTTTGCTCTTACAAGAGATAGGCATAACAGGATTGGGAGGCCCAGAAGGGAGGACCAATGCATGAGGAGTAGAGGGGCCCACCATCTTGGCATCATTCCCCTATGATGGAGTGGAGCTTGATATCTTGGCCTCTGACTCAACTTTGACATCCTCATCTCAAGGACAATTCTTCAGACCACATATATACTGACTGGTATTAGACATAGTGAACTAAAACATGACCAGGACCATGAACAATGATGGTGGTGTGTGAGAAAGAAGGGATGGTAGGTCAGAAAGTCTGGCTTAATAATTGAAACCTTGCTACTGCAGCAAATAAAGACACTTCACAGAAATATACCCAAAAAGTGGAAGGACCTTTCCAAATATGTTGACAACTCTCACCAGTCACCTATGAACACAACTTACCAAACAATTGGAAGATCCACAACAGGTTCTATGCTTCACTCCTCACTTCATATAAGAAAACCTCACAATATAGTCCTAACTTCTTTGATCCACCACCTGACCTCATGGACAGTTTTGAAGAGTATGAAGTTGAGAAGATTATCAAGCACAAGAGAACCTCACAGGGTATGAAGTACCTAATTAGATGGAAAGGCTATTTCCCATCTGATAATACTTGGGAATAGGAGGATGACCTTGAATACTCAGGAGAACTACTCAGGGAGTATAAAACCACAAATAAATTACCCCAGGACAATGCAGGAACCTGCTTCAAGCCAACCAAGCAAAAGTACTACATACAAAAATTATAAAACCCCTCTCCCCTTATTTTAATCCTATTAAACATTCTACTCTTGCCATTGCTTTCTACAAATTCCAAATACCACATCCCTGCACTTCCACATGTCTGATGACCTCCAACCCTGGACCCACCTCGACATGCTCTCCTTCTTCCACCTAGACATTGAATAGTGTTCTAACAATGAATGAGAATACCTCTGACAATATCTTAAAGGAGTGAATTACCAGCCCTTCTCTGACACTGCCACTAACAGCCAGTCAGATATCTCTACCCATACTAGGTCCTACCATACCACTCCCCAGTCTCCAGACTCTCCACTAACAGGACACCCAACCTATACCACCAGTTCTGACCAATACACCACAATCTTCTCCCCTCATCACAGTCCTTGACCTCAAAGCCCCTATCACTTCTCATCACCTGCCCCCTCCACCACAGCTCAGATATAGGCCAGGCTCTTTTCAAGCATTAATTGCACTAGAGAAACCCACTCCACCATGTTTACCTATTATAATAATAATTTGCAAATAGCTACCTTGGTCAATGCTTTCTGGATGAATATCCTTACTGTACTACATCAACAATATAGTGCCATGCATGCCTACCACTATGCCCTCCAGAGCTATAAGGACCTGAACAATAGCAAATTCCCCTGTCACCATCTCAGGATTTGCCAAAGGTTCCTCTTACTTGATCACACCATGAAGTGGACAACAACTCTGCAATAAAATATTTGACATAGAGAGATATGTCAAGAGGATCTTTCTCTCTCTGACAACACTAATCAATCAACTCAAACCAAAGACTCAAACTCCATGGTATATAACAAAAACTGGGAGTTGGCTAATGACACTAACAACAATAGAGATCAATGAACTCAAGAAACTCCTTTCTGACACTTCTCCTCCTCCCCACCAAGTCATGAAAGAAGATGCTTCCACTGTTATTGACTGGGCCATATCAAATCAGAATATGCATGCTATTGCTGTGCTGGTTGCCACCAATACAGTCCTGGGCATACTGCATGCCAGTGTTCAGAAAATCCTCAGTCAAAGAATCAATCACAAATTCTTCCTCTTCCTCTTCACTCCTCATCACCTTTTACCAGGTCAAGATCCAGCCCACCTAGAATTCAATGACCTCATATACCCACTCCAGCTAATTGTGATGGAAGCTAAGAAGAAGGCCCTCAACAACATGATCATCCTTCTGTCCAGACCAGTCATCCCAGCCAAATTTCCCTCACTCGACCCAGTACTCCTATCTCTATCTTGATCTACCCCTCTGACTATCCTGACAGCATCCCCACTCAACAGCAAACTATCTCTGACAATAAGCAACTCTTCCCAAGAGCCATCTTTGTTGAAGCCCTCAACTGATGAGACCAATATCACAGCCAGCCCATCTAATGATGTCCAATCCAAGTTACTCTTGTTCTCTTCTCTTATGCCAAAATCTCTTTTTTTTTTTTTTCTTTTTTTTTTAAATCAACAATTTATTTCGTGGTGCTCGATCACAGTCTGCACTTAACTAATTACAAACTAGCTAGGAAGGTCCAGTCCAGAGAAAAGAAAAGAAACTATTTACTCATATTCAGAGCATTTTTGTAAAACTATAGAGGACATGATGGCAACTACAGTACTATTACAGAGGAGTGGAAAGAGGAAGACTATAGTCAAGCTCAAATGAACTTACTGGAATACCAAGGCACAGAAGTCCCGATGCATGTGGAAGTGGAAGAGGTGGGTGAGTGGACACGGAGACATTATAACGCAACCCAGCATGTCATATAGGTGTAGCAGGAAATTGTATAGGAGATGGTGACGAGGAGACGCTTAAGCGCAACCCAGCTCGTCATTGTATGGTGTGGGGGGATTGTGAAGTGGAGCATCAGAATTGAATGCGAACACTTGAGGATTGAATTCAAGGAAGTCGATGAATTCCTTGAGCATGGATATGGGTTTGTCCTCTCGAACGTATAGAGGACATGTGAGGACGATGTGTTCACAAGACTCCATCCAGAAACTACATCGGCAGTGGGTGGATTCTTTTGGGAAGAATCTAGATCAATATGTCCCAATAGGGGCATGGTTAGTTATAGCACATATAGCACGTGTGACGATGTTGAAGTTAGTGACAGGTAGATCACCAGCATCAAGGGAATAGGAGGCATGCAGTTCTCTGAGCCAAGAACTGCCATTATGATATTGAGGCATGATGACGTCACCTCAGAAATGTTTGCTCCGTAACATAAGGAACGAATGTCCTCGATATTGTATGTTGGTACGGAAAGTGTGTTGCCATTGTTTAAGACAAGAGTCAGTGGTTTTCTTTCGAAGATATGACATGGAGACGCTAGGGCGCAACCCAGCATGTTGGTGATTGAGTTTTGCAGTCAGATGGACTTTGCGTAGTAAGCAACAGGAGCGACTGGGTTTTTCGGGTGCTGAGTTGCAGTCACAGAGAGCAAATTTGGATGGGATGTACCAGAATTCGATTTTATGGAGGCTAGAGCATTCTAGCCATGGGTGTAGGGCATTGGCTGTGGCAATTGAGTGATATTGGCCTTCATGTATGGAGGGGTCCAATAGGCGATGTGATGATGGCAGGTGATCAGTGAGAATGATGTAGTTGGTGACATTAACAGGAAGTGAGGCTAACGCTTTGCATAATCCACAGTGTTGAGCAGTGAGTTCGGCTTCAGACGAAGTACATCGTCCACATGGAATAGTGGTGGAATGAAAAAGGGCACCATTGTGCCAAATTTGATAACAGGTGGATGCCTGTAAGTGAGAGTCATTAGGGACGCTACCATCAGTGACTATGATGGCAGTGTTAGAGGAGGAGTGGGCAGAGAAGGTGTGTGCATCGAGTTTCTGTGAATGGTTTCCAAGTTCTTCGAGACTTGACCTATTAAAATCAAAGAAAGAAAAATGGTCAGAGAAATTGTCTAAAAGGCATAAACCAGGATAATTAGTGTTATGCAGAGGAGAAAATTTTTCTTCAACATTGAGTAGAATATCATCAGCGTCAACAAGGGGACCTTGAATAACCGCCCTGTGACATTCAGAGAGAAGGTCGAGTGACCTGGGATGAGGAAGGGTGCCTTTAGCATTGTGAGTGCTAAGGAGAGTGTGAATGGGGTGAGATTTAGGAAGCGTGATGTATCATAGACATGCATGCTTGGTCAGTTTTTTAAGGTGAAGATGTATAGGAATGAGACCAGCAAGGGATTCAACAGCCCCAGAAGGTGAGGTACGAAATGTGCCTGTGATCCATAGAGCAGCATTTCATTGCATTTGTCGTAAGAGTTTAAGTTTGTTGACAATTGGAGCACCAGCGAAATACCATAGACGGCATCCGTATGTGGCAAGGGGGATAACACACAAGCAATATAGAAGTTGTTTTTGATGTGGTAGAAGTCCACGCATTGAATTGCCAAGCATTTTCATCACGCAAACAGAGGAGAGGGCTTTTGTTGACCAGTAATGTACATGTTCATTGAAGGTCAACTTGCGATCAAAATAGAAGCCTAAATATCACCAGAATTCCTGGGGTTTTAGAGGAGAGGAAGTAGTGAAAGGCATGAAGCCAAGATCAATAGATGGGTTGTTGTCTCCAGGGATCCGAGAGAAGTTGAAGATTTCAGACTTGTCATGTTCCAAGAGAAGTCCAAAGTCATTGACAAGATTGACAAGGGAGCAATATGCTGCCTTGATTTTGTTATGGCATTCATGCCATGTTTCGCCTTGAGCTACGATAGTGCCATCATCTATGAAAGATAAGAAAGAAACGAGACTGGAATGTTTCTGACTAATTAAAAAGAGAAGAGGGGCTAGATAAAGACCTGAAAGAATAGGAGAGAGAGTGGACCCTTGTCCTACTCCCGTGTTAAAGTCAAATTGAGGTGACAAAAAGGAATTGTATAAATATGTGGTAGATCGTCCTATCAAATAATTGGAAAAGAAAGAAACAATCTCGGGCACAAAACCTTGTTTCTTGAGAATATCCAAAAGCATCGAATGATTAAGGGAAGGAAAAAATTGGGAGAAATCGAAAGCTAGAACTGAAGTATGTAACTTTTTATCCCAGCCAGCGCGTATGAGGTGTGTAAGAAAGACTCCAGCATCTTCCATGCTTCTTTGAATGATTCCCCCAAATTGAGAGGGAAAGATCGCTTTGTGTTTGACTGCTTCGAATTGCATTCATTTGGCGAGCATTTTTTTGAAAAGCTTTCCTAAAGTGTTCAACAACATGATAGGTCAAAAGGCTTTGGGGAGGTGCTAAGACGGTTTGTTAGGTTTAGGAATGATAACAGAAACCGATTCTTTGAAATGAGGTGGCCAATAACCAACAGATAAGCACACGTTGGCTAGCCTGGTGAAGAAGAGAGGTATGCAATCATTGACAGATAATAGCATTTTAAGATGGGCCCATGAGATGTGATCAAGACCAGGTGTTGACATATTGGAGCAGCTTTTGAGAGCTTCAGTAAGTTCTAGGAGAGAGAATGGTGTCCATTTTCTTTCAGGGATGTTGGGCAAGTCATCAAGTACGCAGGCGTTAACAGGCCGATTAGACGCTGAATTGTATGTTTGATCGAATGCTTGCCAGAGAGTATCGAGTGAGTGGCAAGGTTTGTTGTTGTGAACAATAGCTCGAGCAGGTGGGAGCTTACGATCTTTGACCCAAGGCATAAGGTCCCAGGGCTGTTTATTATCCTCCACAATTTCTTCGATCTTTGCATCAAAAAATCTCCTTTTAGCCAACCAAACTGATTTTCGAAAAGCGCGCCAGTTGTCTTTGACGCGATCATCTCGGTATCGCTGTAATGCTTCTCTGCACTCGTCATTCCACCATGGCTTTGAGCGCATAGAAATGAAACTCATCATGGCATGTTTTTCCCATAGTGCACTGACGAGGTCAGCTATCTGCACTGAAGCACTTAGGATATGTGCCTCAGTCGAAAGATCCACTGACAGGAGCGCTGAAAGCCCTACTGTCAACTCATTAATGAAGCTTCGTTCTTCATCAGAACCTCATTTAAGACCCTTCCTCTGAATAGGAATGAATTTGGGGGAGATAGGAATTGTGATTGCAAGTGGGGCATGATTGGAATGCAACCAGTATTTGGGAAGTATGTAATGACCGTCGATGTTGATTTTGTTGGCGATGAATATGAGATCGATTGTAGTGTTATTTTTAGAGAGATCGGCAAAGTACCGAGTGGGTAAATTGACGATTGGAATAGAATGATCAAGACCAAGATTGGTCATGATATCCATGAGGCAAGCAGCGTGTTTGGAATGAGTGTCACAACTAGTATCCCATTCTTTGGATCGTATGTTAAAGTCTCCGCCGATGTAGAGCATGGGAGGTAATAGGTTGATGCATTGTTGGAGATGGTCCAACACGAGGTGTTTGTCGTCTGAGTATATGTTCATTAGGTAGTGAACTTGTTGATTATAAGACAGGGACAGGATGAGGATATCGCAGTCGAGGTTGGTGTAAGAGTTGATG
The DNA here is from genome assembly GCA_001563735.1 of Leucoagaricus sp. SymC.cos. Classification (NCBI taxonomy): domain Eukaryota; kingdom Fungi; phylum Basidiomycota; class Agaricomycetes; order Agaricales; family Agaricaceae; genus Leucoagaricus; species Leucoagaricus sp. SymC.cos. Next base: position 33,486 of record KQ962384.1, on the reverse strand, counting down.
AGGGAGGGTCGTAGATATGAAAGACATTTATGGACATAAGCCATAACACGAGGTTTGATAGGGGAGGGGATACAGGGAGCAAGATAGATCCAGTCAGGATGGATTGGTGCTCCTATGATGTGTTTACCTAGAACAGAGTCAGTGGAAACAGTGTTTCTAACTATATTCCAGGCAGGTTCTTGGAAGAAAATAATGTCAAAGTTATCGACTAGAGTAACTAAAGAGGTTTCCATAGCAGCATAATTACGATTGATGTTAAAAGAGAAAATATGAAGCAAATCAAGATTCAAATTCTTCATGAAGGAACATCGGTCCCTCATCGGTCCCATGGTGAAAATGTAGCCTGTTTGCACTGGATAGCGACTTCAATTCGTTGAGCCCTTTGGGCTTTAGCTTCTTGGGCTTTGTTATCATGCCAAGCGCGATTGAAATGGTTACGCCAATATGGGCATTGCCTATCGTTGGCTAAGTGATCGCCTTTGCAATTTATGCATTTGAATTGATGAGGACAAGGCATGCCCTCTTTAGTAGCCTCACGAGGAGGTTTCACTTTGGGATTGGCTTGGCAACACCAGGCTGTGTTATGATGATTTTTGGTCTTGTGAGGACTGCCACACTTAGCGCATTTCCATCCTTGAGATTTGCACTTAGCAGTGATGTGACCCCATTTCCAGCAGTTCTGGCATTGGGAGACTCCAGGATGCATGTTGCATGCCCAGATAACAGCGACATCTTTATCAAAATTAAAAGAGTGATTAGTAAGGAGCTTGGCATTGGTCCCATTTTGTGAGTCCCAAATGTCAAACCAGATGATGGCCATGTCAGAGTGCAGAGTAGCCCTCATGACTCAGGGTGGAGAAGCAAGCGTAATACGTTCAAAAAGTGGGTTATGGTTCATGACGTATAAAACATCATTAGGTGTCAGTTGGTTGGAACCGTCTTCGTGCCATTCAGTTGGTGTGTAAAAATTTACCCCAACGATTTTGAGGTATGATTTAGACATAGGAGCCCTAGGAATAGGGACTTTGTCTTTGTCGCATTGAATAGCCTTTGATAGCCATTCATGAATAATGTCATGTTCACCAGGGGTGGGAATGAGATTAGTAGAGAAAGCAAGACTGAATGCAGTGCCAGAGCATCCTTCAGACATGGTGAGAACATGAAGTTTCGAATGTTGGTCAATGAGACTGCGGTTAACGGTTTCAAGAATGTGGTGGTGATGTTGTAAACAATTAACAGTCACTGTTTCAGAATAGGGTATGAGAACCTGTTTGTGGGTGGGTCCTCGCATGGTCAATTTAATGACAAACTTCTTTTTCTGCAGGATAGAGGTATTGTTAGCATTGCCACTGCTGGCATTTCCAACAGCGGCTTGATGCATGGCAGCGATACGGTCAGCGGGCAATTTATCGCCATAAAGCTTTACAAGTTCCACCAAATCGACTACTTGTTTAGTAGCAGTGGTAGAGGGAGTGGGAGCATTGGATCGGGAAGCTGCAGCATACGACTTGACCAGTTGTGAAGAAGGACCAGAAGAAGGTTGTGGTTTAGGAGGTAAGTTACTCACCTTAGGTGTAGGCGGTAGTGGTGGTGGAGGGAAAGCCGCCTTGATAGGAGGCTTTGGAGGGGTACGTTTAGGCATAGGCTTGGGTTTAGCCTGAGGTTGTTTGTTGATGTTTTGGATGCCTTCAGTTGATATCATTTCGACGTCTTGGTTTTCCAAAGGTTGTGAAGAAGGAACGACCTCTTTGGCTTTACCTTTGTTCTTCTTTTCGACATATGGAGGCCTAGAAGGGAAGAAGAGCCTGTCCATAAGGTGTTTTAGAGTAAAATCAGTTATGCCCTTCGGGACATAACCTTCAATAATACTGCGATCCTCAATAACGGTGTGTTCCCAACCACCGTCATATATAGCAGTGAGCAAATAGGCAAGTTCATCTGCTATTGCTCCACTGGGCGTGAATTTACCTTTATTGACTGGAAAGAGATGAATCCAGTCTGCACATTCCTGAAGCGTCAAGGACGCTTTGCCAATAGTTTCCTGGAATTCTTCAACTGGAGGACTTCTAGGATGTAAAGGATCGATGATACTGCCTTGAGCAGAATTGATCAAACCAGCGTTTCCAGCATCAATGTCATGCATAGGAGCGTCAGTATTAGGTATACCGGAAACAGATAAATCAGGCACTCCCAATTTGTCTGAAACCGGCAAACCAGCAGGAGGAGGGACAGATAAATCAGGCTTTCCTGATTTGTCTGGGATAGTGGTGTTAGCATCAGCGGCCAAAGTGCTAGCACTCACATTGGAGTGAAGTTGGCTAATAATAGCCAGATTGAGTTTAGGAACATGAGGTTCCGGTGTGACACCAGCTGGGTCAAGAGCAGGGAAGGGGTCAGTGTTGTCAGCCCAATTGCTGAGGACGGCGTGAGGGTTGGGCCTGGAAACATGGGGCCCTAGAGCCATGGAAGGTGTATTGGAGTCCATTAGATGAAGAAAAGTGGCTTTGTCAATGAGACTTTGGACGCTAGGGATAGGTTTGTTGTCAACAATTTTTTCAAAATGTGACCACATTTGAGTTGGCACAGGTTGAACTTCAAAATCGGTAGAATGTTGTCGATGTTGGGTAGAGATTGACACAGGAGAGGATATAGAATATGTACCCATAGTTTTGATGGGTCTGGGAGTAAGTGTTCCTTCAACAATAGAAGGTTGGGAGTTGGTCAGCATAGAGCGCCCTTGTCGAAGGGCACATTGATTGGGAGGAGGCAAATCTGTGCGAGGTGCGAGCTCCTTGGTTTGGCAGAGGACTGGTGAAGCAGACCTGTTGGAGGCCCTAGAAATGGACCAATGGCTTGGGGCGACAGAAGATGCCCTAGATAAATGTCGAGAATCAGAGCAACCTCTGATATTAGGAGGGGGTTCGTCATCGGAAGACGACTCAGATTTGGAAGAGGACTCATTAGCTAAAGCTTCATCCATAACTTGTTCGGTGGCTTGGATGTCAATGGCAGAGGCCGTGCATCCAGCACATGTCATAACGTCCTTGAGCACAGCTCTAGGACCGCTACTAAAAAATCTTCCACCACCTTTCTTCTGCTCTCTGCTACTATCACCCATAATTTCATATATTTGTAGGTTGTTGTGCTTGTAGTAAAACCACTAGAGAAATGTCGATGATGGTGGTTCGTCCCGTCTAGGGGGCCCCTTGTGGGAAACCCTTACACCTCTTGGTGTGACGTGGAATCAACTTAAGCCAGAACCTGATTATTTTAACTGTACCAGGCTGACTAGCATAGGATTTAGTCCTCTCGAGCCTGTGTGGTGTTCTCCAGTCACACGGCTACAGTCCAGGAACCACCCCTTCCCATTACCCAGCAGCCGGTTACATTATGCCCTTATGGGCCTGATTACCATGGTTATAACTGTCTGGGCTCTATGCCTCGCAGGTGCTGCTACCAGATTGATCCCAAGATCACATCAGTGTTGCCTTGATCCGGAGATTGGGTTATGCCTACTAACGAACCGAACTATGGAGTTCAACTGGACGTACCAGATCTAAATGGGTGGAGGGTGTCCTGTCCCAAAGCATGTGGTCTCACATGGGTCGGATTGTTTTTACCCCAATTCCCTCACTTATTATGTCCTATTTCAGGTAAGGCCAGTGATATGTCTCTGATTAAGCCCCTTCACCAAGGGGGCACCCCACCATCAGCCAGTATATTGGACTTGGACAGAGCGCACACATATACCACACCGTTACAGTGTGACTGTTAGTGCATGATGCAAGGCACAGCTGACAAGTCAGGTTACCCTTCAAGGACCCTCCCTGACCAGTACTGGAAGCTGGCTTAAACCCCAGAGGGTGCTAGTGACCGCATCTGGCCAGAACCACCCAGGCCCTCATCCAGACTATGCCCCTTCATTTCGGTGTCACCCAGATTATTGCTAAGAAATCACGCTTTGCACACTGGTATACCCAACCTAGGCCAGGTTCGAACCCAGGACTGCACGACATCGATAAGTGCACAATTGGCAGGAATTAAGCCTACATCTGACCACACACAAACTGATCGACCATGCAGCTGACAATGCCAAAATCTCTACTGCTGTATTTAATGACCTTAGTATCTGACTACATTTTTCACCAAACTGACTCCCAGACAGGATATTGCCAGGTTCACCTCTCTCTTCTCCTTGCCACTATTGAACAACCCAATCTTGCCCTTACAATTGCACTAGAGAACCAATGCAAGATAGAACAACTGGATTGAATCTTTGCCAATCAAACCCTAGAAGTTAGTATGACAACTATTTCTCTGACCTCCTTAATGTTGACCTCTACACTAACTTTAATCCAGTGGCTGACTACAACATTGATAGAGAAGGATGCTTTGATTGTTAATGAGATTGACATGGAGATCAATCCTTATGAAAGAGATAATGTTATGATCAACAGAACTTCATTTCCATATATGGACAGTGACATCATTTTCAATCTGGACTTGTCTATTCTCCCTTCTAATGACTCTATGTTTGATCCCTACTTCTTCTTTTGATCTGTTTCTATATTTATACAAATTACTTTCTGATAAGTAGTACATATTCACAGTTTCCTCTTTGCAGTGCTTGACCTTGTCCAGTACATAGTCTTGACCATGCTCTACATTCTGAAGTTCCATCATTCACCCTAGCATAGTTCTTACCCACACCCTAGACCAAGTCATTGTCTATAGTTGGTAATACTGTTCTTGTATATAAGCCTGATGTATTAGTAGGTATAACTCTAAGTTATATACTAGTTTATATCATGCATAATCCTCTTGCATGAATATTCCAGTTGAGCTCTTATTAGTCACTCTCTTAAACTCTGCTTGTGTTCACTTGTGTATAAGCATTTATGGTGTATGTAACCTTTGCATGTTATACTCTCAACCCTTCTTTCCCACATACCACCACCTTCGCTCTGGGGTGCATTCTTCCTCGCGGTCTTGCTGCCCTCCTAGGGTCACTCGCAGGCTGCATACTCTGTCACTTTAGGGTTCGTGACATCCGGTCCTTACCGCTCCACCGCTGGGATGCTTGTGACGTCCACCGGCTCTTTTGGTGTTGAGTTCGAGCTCGCTCCTCCACCATGCCCTTTCCTAGTGGGGGAGGCAGTCTCTGCCTCTTCTGCTCTCCTCTCCTGTGCTCCCTTCTGCTTTGGCAGTTGGTTAGAGCACTTCTCTGCTGGTCTGGGCATACTCTGGTGTGCTTGGGCCATGCCTGCCCCCCGGTCACCTCTGTGACCCCGAATCCACGGTTCAGCTGAATAAGCTGCCGCTATTTCAGTCGAGCACTTCATTGCGCTTGACTCACTCTTCCTTTTTCGGGCTGGGGTTCTTTTACCCTGGTCCACCCTTTTTCCGGTCTCGTGTGTGGTAGCACTGGGCCTGTCCGGCGTTGAGTTGAGTTCGCTCCTCTGCCTTCTTCTCTTTTCCATGGGGTTGTAGCTATGCTCCCCTGCACTTTTGCTGGTT
>KQ962384.1:0-10192 GCA_001563735.1 Leucoagaricus sp. SymC.cos | reverse complement strand
AGTAATCAAGGCAAAGGGAGGCCATACAAAGTACTAGAATGACTAATTTATATATTTTTGATACCTACTCAAATAATTGTCCCAATGAATGATTAAATTGAATTGAGCATATCTCCTTGAGGTTTTTATCAGATTGCTTGAACCTTGGCTCAATTCATAGCCCTGATCAGCATCTTTCAGTAGTTAACTAACACTTTGGTCTTATTTGGCTTTGTTGTGGTGCTATTAAGGCAACAATCAAAAAGTGCCAAACATTGGGACAATTGTTTGAGTCACTATATGGAGTTCAACTAGATGTACCAGATCTGAACAGGTGGAGGGTGTCCTGTCCCAAAGCACACAGTCTCACATGGGTCAGATTGTTTTTACCCCAATTCCCTCACTTATCATGTCTTATTTCAGGTATGGCTGAAGATATGTCCCTGATTAAGCTTTTTCACCAAGAGAGCACCACACTATCAGCCAGTATATCAGACTTGGATGGAGCACACACATATACCACACTGTTACAGTGTGATTGTTAGTGCATGATGCAAGGCACAGCTAACAAGTCAGGTTACCCTTCAAAGAGCCCTCCCTAGCAGGTACTAGAAGCTAGTTTAAACTCTAGAGAGTGCTAGTGACCACATCAAACTAGAACTACCCAGGCCCTCATCCAGACTACACCCCTTCATTTCAGTGTCACCCAGATTATTACTAAGCAATCATGCTTTGTGCACTGGTACACTTGACTTAGGCCAGGTTTAAACCTAGGACTGCATGATATCAGTAAGTATATAACTAGTAGGAATTAAGCCTACATCTGACTGCACACAAACCAATCGACCATACAGCTGATGTAAAGAACATAACCAAAACTCTAAGATGATGGTGATGTAAGAAAAAGAAGAATTAAATAAAAAAAAAAAAAAATAAAAATAAAAAAAAAAAAAAAAAAAAACTGATCTTGTTCACCTCATTCTTAACAATCTCTCATTTTCACTACATTTAGTAGCAATCTACTAGTTAACAGACAGTCTCCCTCTATCAATACCATCTTCTCCAAACCTGTCTCACCCACTCCTATCACAGAAAATGACTATTCTCCTCAGAAAATCTTTGTCAAAGCTCTCAACTATTAAGATAATCAAAGAAACCAGACTCACAGACATTCTATCTAGATATCCATCATCCCACTCTCTCATGCTAGAGCACCTCTCTAGTATTATAGTAATAATTATAACAAACTACTTTTATCATCTTCAGGATCCTAATACTAATCTAAGCTAAGTAAACTACCTCTATATCCTTAATACTCTAGAGAATGCCAACTATTTTCCTCCTATTGTTACTGGAAACTAGTGCTAAATAGACTTCGAAGATTTAACATCATTTATCACAACTCTGTTAACTGGAACCTCAACTTTCTCTCCAATTCTCTTAATATCAACTTCTATCAAGACTTTGACTCTATTATTAAGTATAACATCTCTGGAAAACATGGAGACTTCTGTTAGACAAGTTGAAGAAAACTTGTCTTATGAAGAGAATAATATTATAATTAGAGACCTTTATTTTCTTTATACTAATAATGATATAATCTTTGATCTAGACTACAATATTTATTACTCACTAGCTTTTATTGACTTTTATCTATTATTTCTCAATTAGTAATCCCATCACTCTTTTACTCCCCTGGGCATCACTCTATTCTTAGTACATCTATACCTCTAACTCTATACCTCTAACTCTAGTACAGTCTCTTAGGTATTGTTAAGTTCTAGATGGGATTGAGAGGGAATAAGCACAGAAGGGTCAGAAAGAGTCAAAGACAATCAATGCAGAGACAGAGACAGAGGCAGAGACACAAGATCAGAGAAGTTGGAAGGAGTCAGGAATGGACCTTGGCTTCAGCTTATATACTGTGCTGTTCTACTACTAGTGGTCCAATTTAGAAATACAAGAGAAGAGACTTAGAAAAAACTTAGAGAATAAAATAGTTTAAAGTTGGAATAATCAAGAGTGTCGAACTAAGTTGATTATCAGACTGGAAAATACATGATAGTAATCTGCTACTTATATACCTATGGAAAACATCAGAAAATGATAAACAAGAAAGTAGAATAAATAGAAAACTATGTAATGTGACAGGCATGTGATGGAGACAATGGAGAGATAATGAAGAGGTATAACATAGTATAAAATATGAGCATATAGAGAGAAATAGATGATGATATATGAAGTATGAATAAAATTATAAAAGATGGGCATAATATAAAAGAAAACATAAAGACAGAACAGAAACCATCAGTATTGAGTGGAAAGGTATAAAAAGAAATAAAAACTAATAATTGACAGGAATAAGAAGTGAATAGAATTAAAAGGGAGATAAGCAGAAGCATGTGGGAATATTCAGAAACAAATAACATACAAAGAAATGGTAAGATATAAAATGGTAGGAATAGAAACAGAATAATGTGGAAACAGTTGGTAATAGTTGGGTTTGTCCAGAAATGTACAAGTTGTAACAGATGTGATCTAACTTTGTCCAATCTTTGACTTCTTATTGCTTAAGCTCTTATTATGTATAGATATTGTATGGTTGATTGTGGTGATATCACTACAACTCTCAGTATCACATATACTGTAGTTAGTATATAAGTACATGTAACTAGCAGAGAAATTTTCTAAGTCAATACTAGTTTATTTTATATATAATTCTCTTGCCAGGACTAGTTGAGCTCTATCAAGTCACTCTCTATAACTCTGCTTGTATTACACTAGTTCACATTGTACTTGTATATCTTGTACACTTATCTTTGCACTTAACACTCTGCCAAGATTAGGTTCTTACTACTCAGTATGTAATAATAGCCTGTGAATTTCTACAGTGATAAGCTGAGTAGCAAATAAGGCTAGTCAATTATGCAGGTGACAGATAGCACTATATTTCCTGTGTTATATAATATATTATATAATTCAATGATATACTGCTATCTGAGTACTCAATGAGTGCCTAACATGAGAATACTCCAAATAAATTACTACAGGCTACAGTTCCAACAGAATACTATGCAACTATACAAACAAGTTTGTTCTTGCTACTGAGCTATCTGTGCAACTGTGAGTGCTTTCTATCTTTAGTTTATCTTAGATAGATTGTCACTAATGCTTCTTTATTAAAAGGCTAATTTGAGCTATGTGCTTTACTCTACTCCCACTGATTTGTCTCAGGCTCTAAGTATATGCTATATAAACTAGCTCCTCATACAGGTTAGGTTACTTATATAGCTATTATTAATAGACACTTGGTATAATAAGAACTCCCTTTCATAGCAGCTATCATCCCTCAATTCCAATACTGAGGCAGCTCTTGCACCTCATCCTAACACCTCACTAAGCACTTCTATGCCCAATACTCTTTGTCAATATAGAAGGCCTAGGACAAAACTAGTAGTATTTGGTCCCAAATAAAAGCACAGCAAGCTTTACAAGAAAGCCACTCAACTTGCTAAGGATATAGGCAATGAAGGTGAGCTGTTACAATTTATACATTCTGGACAAACCCCAACTATTTCTGCATTATTCTGTTTCTATTCCTACCATATTATACCTTACTATTTCTTTGTATATTATTTGTTTCCAAATATTCCTGCATACTTCCACTTATCTCCCTTTTGATTCTGTTCACCTTTTTATCCCTGTTGATTATTGGTTATTATTCTCTTCACACCTTTTCTGCTTAATACCAATGCTTTCCACTTTATCTTTCATATTTTCTTTTTTACTATGCCCACTATTTTATAATTTCATTCATACTTCATATGTCACTACCCATTTCTTTCTATTTTCTTGCTCTTTATAGTTCTCTCCTACATCCTTGCTGTCTCTATCACATGTCCATTGTGTCACATAGCTTTTTCATTGATTCCACCTTTTATTTATCACTTTCTGATGTTTTCTATAGGTATATAAGTAGTGGATTATAGTCATGTATTCTCCAGTCTGATAATTGACTTAGTTCAACACTCTTGATTATTCTGACTTTAAACTATTTGTCCCCTCAGTATTCTCTAAGTCTATTCCTCTCATGTTCCTAAATTGGACTATTGGCAGTAGAATGATGCAGCATATAAGCTGAAGCCAAGGTCTATTCTTGACTCTTTCTGATCTCACCAATCTCACACCTCTGCCTCTGTTTCCACTTCTATGTAGATCATTTCTAACTACTTCTAACTCTTTCACACTTATTTCCTCTATATTCCATTTGAAACTTAACATAAGCCTCCTGCCAAATGAGATTGAGGTTGCCCAAGAAAATCTGTTCCTATACTAGTTGTTGTAGATCTGAGAAAAGTAGTGAGTATTTGTTTAAATTGCTCATTGCTCACTCTATTCTCAATATACTGTTGTAAGTTAATCTCCAGAATTCCAGGCCCCAATGGCATTCTGCCAGAAGCCTGGCCCATATCTAGACAAACACCACTAGAAGGGCCATGCCATCAGCTACACCACTAGCTATACAGCTTTATACTACCTCAAGTCTTATAAGCTAGGGCCTCAACTCAAAACCAGACAACACCAATACTGTGAGGAATAAATCACTGATTCTGACTATGCTATAGCATACTAATCATGATCTTTTCACTTCTAAATCACCTCTGCTCCCTGTTCACTGTGTTATCATAAGCAACAAGGATCTAGAACAAGAAGTGGAAGAAATGGATTCCAAAAATGAAGACTTTGAGTCTGATGGTAAGAACATTGGGATTCTAGATGAGAAATACTATTCTGAAGATGGCAGAGAGGGTTACAATGTAGAAGATAAAGGAGACAGTAATATAGCTAGAGAGGGGGCTCTCCAGGATATGAATATACAAGCCAAATAATTATCACCAGAGTAGCTGATGGAGATTTTCAAATGATTGGCTAGTAAGTACAAGCAGCACAATGGTGAGGGGCTCCTGCCACTCTACTAGGATGGCATATTCTGGTTTCCCACCACAGCCCCCTTCTTTATCTTATGCTTGAAGTCTAATATCTCACCCTCTGAACTATACATTCCACAATTCTTCTTATAGGACCCAATTGCATTTGAGAAGATACCTTGTCCTAACTGCAAGAGACCACTTACTTATCAGCAACATATTCAACATCCACAATGTATTGTGGACATAGACTCAATATTTTAGATAATTAGGTATCATTATTACTGTCACTACTGTTTAAACTCCAAAACTAGCCATTAAACAGTCACATTCCATAGCTGGGACTCTCAAATCATAGCATCTCTGTCTTCTGAGCTTGTAGCACAGTTCTCTGCTTGCTTGAGTTATTGAACAGCAATGTTGAAGAGATTGTTTGAGTTTATGAGATCATGTTTCCAGAATAGAATAGAGTTAAAATAGTTTGCTGATATGCTGTAAGTTCAACATCTTCCTGCACATGATTACCTCAAGCTTCAATATCTTAACTATGTTGTCCACTACCAAGAGAGTTTGAATAGATGGTCAGGAAAGAAATTTGAGTCTTTTCCAGATTTTAATAGCATCAGTCTGAATGGACATCATGGTTATACTTTATCTTTTTTTCTTTTTTTTTTGAAATCAAAAATTTATAACACAGTGCACAATAGCAGTCTGCACCCCAGGAGAGCCTGGGGGACTAAGATAAATACATACCATTGAACTGTAACTACATATCTACCAGCTCTAGTTATCAGAACAACTATCTATCACAGCTCAGCTTCGATTTCCCAATCTTCCAGTCACTGACTGAACAAGAGGTACTTGGTCTCACAAATGCAGTCTAAAAGAGTCAACCCAATAGCATCTTGAAAATGAGCACCCACTAGGGGCATGAAGATAGTCAGTTACTAGCTACATTAGCAGCCAGTGGTGAGAGAGCATAAAGCTTCCTCAAAGTATGCTGGTGCCATTAAAGACAACTGCCATGAGGTTTCCATGATGACCAGCAAAAAGGCAAAGGAGTGAGACTATGACTCTGTAGAAAGAAAAAGAATAAGGCAGAGGAGTGAACTCAACTCAACACTAAAAATGGCCCCAGCAAAGTACTGGGACCAGGATAAGTAGGCATGGCAGATAACTGGCCTAGAAGAAGAGGAGTGAGTCAAGTGCAAAAGAGTGCTTGACTGAAATAGTGGCAGCTTATTCAGCTGAACCACAGATCTGGGGGCCACAAGAGTGACTAGAGGATATGCATGGCCCAAGCATCACATAAGTGTGCTTGAGCCAGCAGAAAGGCCCTAGCCAACTGCTGAAGCAGAAAAAGGCCAAGAAAAAGAAGGCAGAGAGGGGAAAAACTACTCCAGCTCAATACTGAAAAATAGTGGAGGAGTGAACTCAACTTGATACTGAAAAGAGTGCCAGAGTGTACAGAGCACAACCCTAGCAGAGAAAAATATGAGAGAGTGGCTGCCAGAATCTATAGACCTGCCAGCAGCTAGCTTCTGTAAGTACACTGATTTGGACAAGGCACAAGAGAATGTGGGGGAAGATAGAGGAGTAGACACTCAACTTAATACTAAAAGAGTGGGTAAATATAGCAGACATCCTAGCTGTAGTAAAGAATAGATGCTGTGAACCCTTAAACAGTGAGAATATACAAACTGTGAGTGACCCAGAGAGTGGCAAGACTATAAAGAGGATACACCCTAGAGTGAAGGTGGTGGTACATGGGAAAGAAGGGTTGGTTACACTTTATCTTCTGAGTGGCTTCAAAATATATATGACTCTTATATTGAGTCACACAAGAAGAAAATCAATCAGCATATGTCTATGCTGACAGGTGAGGTTTGCTCAATTGACCACAGCTATAAGATGTGTTCACAAGCTCATAGCCTGCTTTCTCTATCATGCTCAAATTCTCAATGCTAGGTAACAAAGCAGCTTGCTCACATTGATAGAGAGAAAGTTTTTATAGCCTTTCTTACAATAATAAATAAATATGGTAAAAATTGTCTCTGCAACTTTATAGCTACTAAATTACATTCTCAATTTGAGGATGCTTTAGCTCACATATGTGACTTTCTTCACTGCTATGGCCATCAACAGCCGCTTTTGTTTTACACTGACAATATGAATAATAAACAGCTTCTCAAGAGTATGTTCTCATCCTTTCAAAATAATATTATCCCACTTGAGAAACATGCCCACCTTACTCCATTTAAACTACCTGATAATGTTCAAGTATTTGTGAAAGATACAACACACTTAATTGATGATACAGCCTTGACTATACTGAACAATATTCCCACTAATCTTTCTTTTCTATATACTACCACCTTCACTCTGGAGTGCCTTCTCCTTATGATCTTGCCATCCTCTGAGTCACTTACAGTCCATATATCCTTGCTGTTCAAGGATTCACAGCATCCATTCCTTACTGCAGCTGAGATGTTTGACATCCACCTACTCTTTCAGTATCAAGTTGAGCACTTAGTCCTCCACTTTTTTCTACATCCTCTCAGGCTTTGTCTGGATTGGTGCACCCATAGGAGCTGGCTGCTGACAGGTCCATAGATCCTAGCAGCCACTCTCTCATCTCTTTCTTTGCTGGAGTTGTGCTTTGTGCACCCTGGTACTCTCTTCAGTATTGAGTAGAGTTTACTCCTCTACTATCTTTTGGCATTGAGCTAGAGTGGTTTTCTCTCTCTTTGCCTTCTTTTCTTCAGCCTCCTTCTGCTTTGGCAGCTAGCTAGGGCCTTTCTGCTGGCTCAAGTGCACCTGTGTGATGCTTAGGCCTTACATGTCTCCTGATCACCCTCATAGCCTCCCAAATCTGTCTTTCTTGCTGGTCATCATGGAAACTCCATAGTAGTTGTCTTTAGTGGCACTAGTATATTCTGAGGGAGCTCTATGCCCTCTCACTACTGGCTCCTAATATGGCTGATAACCAAATATCTCTATGCTCCTAGTGAGCACTTATTTCCAAGGTGCTGTTAGGTTGACTCCTTTAGACCACATTTGTGAGATCAAGTACCTCTCATTTAGTCAGTGACTAGAGGATTGGGAAATGAAAGCTGGGCTGTGACAGATAGTCTCTCTAGTAGCTAGAACTAATAGATATATAGTCATAGTTTAGTTGCATATATTTATCTTAGTCTTCTAGGCTCTTCTGGGATATGGACTGCTATTGTACACTACATTATAAATTTTTGATCTAAAAAAAAAGAATAATGTTCTCATCAACAGAGGAGAAATTGTAATTAGATTTGTCACTGAATGAAATATAGAACTTACCTCTCAAGGCTTTGTTCACACTAGTAAAAAGATAGCTATTCTTTAAATTGCATACAAAAAGTGTGTTTACATCCTGCAAGTATAACTAACTTGAATGTCTGTCTATCAATGGCCAGTAGTTTATTGATGTATTATATTATAGATCAGTAAATACTTGAGAAAGGGAAAGTTTCCCACCAACTGAAACTCTTGCTGTCAAATCCTCAAATTCAAAAGACAGAGTAGCTAGTGAACAGTGATCTGATCAGCTTTGAGAAGGCCTGTGGCAAAAAATTAGAGTCATTCTGTAGTGCTCTTGACCTTGCAAAACTTGTAAAAGAATATTATATTGTCATAAATATAGCAAAGACAAGCCTTACTGATCTTGCTGCCATTATCTTACAATAATGTTTGAACAAGAACATCCCACTTTGAACAAGTGAGTTCTAGAAAAACCAAATGTTGACAACTGAGCAATTACTGAAGCCCATAAAGGATGCATATATATCTCTTGTTCTTTATCAAGAGACCATTGACCACTTTATGATACCCACACCACTTCTCACAACTACATCTCCATTAACACCTGTCTTAATCTATAGCTCAGCAAATATGCAAAATGTTATTGCTGAAGGCTGCCTTTCTACTTATTCACATATCACATCATATGATGGCATTTGTGTTCTGCATAAACATATACTCATTGACATTCATCATGTTCTTGTTCCTGAAGCTATTATAAACTCTCATCCAAAATAAACTCTTAAGAGCTTTGGTTCACCACCATTCACAATAATTTGTCACTGAGACCATGTATAAGTGTATACTCCCACATCTCCCATTCAAAATCCTAATACTACTCTGACTACATCTTTAGCTATCAGAGGAGAAGAAAGCTGTCAAACAACTACTCAAGCTACTAATAACACCTATAAACCTAAGTTTGATAGTTTTATTTCAGTAGGAGAATTACTTCTCAAAGACAATCTCTCTGGTCTAACAGAAGAGTGTCTATCACCAGATCAGTCTAACAATTTTGAGTTTGCTAAAAAGAAGTTGGGTTTAGCTGAGTTACTTGGGTCAGTAACAGACATAACTCAATGAGATGAAGAAACCTATAGCTGGATTCTAAAAAATGTCTAGCATATTTGTCATATAATCTACCTTTCTACTATCTATGGCCATCAAAAACAGTTCACATGTGACTTTTGTGATATATTTTTCATCTCTAATGAAGGTGATTGGCAATAAATTAATACTTGGGATGTAATCTAGAATCCTTCACAGAAATATGAAGATCTTTGAAATTCAGCTCCAGAATAGATTAGAGCTCATTATTAGCACACAATCTTTCTTCCACATATTTTGTACCTACTAGTCAGAAAGGTTTTCTGCATATATGGGCCTATTGTTGATTGTATAACTAAGCAGCAACTTTTTTCTAGTAATACTCAGTGACAGACAGCATGGAATATTTTAAATATGATCTGCAAAGACTATGTGTCTGATCCTCCTAGAGTTTCTCTCTATATACAAAAGGCTACCAACAAGAAGGCTTGCAGCCTTCCTATATATCAACATGCATATAGAACAAATACTGTAGAGAGTGGTATTTATAAATACCTCAGAGAAAGGCTTCTGAAATATAGAGTTTTAATACAGCATATTTAGGCATCACTTTCTGATTTTACTCTTCATCACAATCTCTTGGTCAGTATCTCATCATTATAGTACTCAGTTTCTACTAACAGTGTACACATTCTCAAAGTTGGCATATATAACTCAACAGGCCAACATTACTGTAGCCACTTTTCAATCTGGATAACCAATTAAATACAAGAGCTTTAGATAGCTCTCTGTAATATGTTTACATGTTCTGTCTATATTAATAGCTAGACAAATAGTAATTTATATGCACTAACTTCAGAGATAATAGAAATTCTTCTGATCTCAGACAATATCTGGATATCAAG
>KQ962383.1:32008-64659 GCA_001563735.1 Leucoagaricus sp. SymC.cos | reverse complement strand
ATGGAGAAATGAGATTGAGGAAGAACCTATTCAGGAGAATGAGGAGGATGAAATTAGAGGTGATAATCTTACTTTTTTAATAAAAAAAAATCAAAAATTTATAATGTGGGGCCCAATAACAGTTTATGTTCAGACAGAAACCCAGGAACTATGATAAATACATAATCTCAGACTGTAACTAAGCAACATAGTCCATAGCTAAACTAGCACTACATCTGTCTCAGCCTAATCTTAATATTCCCATTCTTTAGTTACTGACCAAATGATAGTACTTGATCTCATGAATGCAGTCCAAAGAGGTCAACCCAATGGTACCTTGGAAATAGTACATACAGTGGACTAGCTACCAGCATAGAGATGATCAGTTGCTTGCCACATTGATGATGAGTAGTGAGAGGGCATAGAGCTCTCTCAGAAGATGCCAGCATAAAGATATGAATGCCATGGGATGACTATGATAAACCAGCAAAAGAGCAGAGGAGCAAAGCTACAACTCTGTAGAGAAAAGAAAAGAGGGTGAAGGAGTGAACTCAACTCAATGCCAAGAGAGGAGCTCTAGTGAAACACCAAAATAGGTATGCCAAGACCAGAGTGGACATAGTGGGAAGCCAGCCTGAGAAAAGGAAGAAAGAGTCAAGTGTAAAAGAGCACTTAACAGAAATAGTAGCAGCTTATTCAGCTGAACCATAGATTTGGAGACTACTAAGGTGACTAGGGAACAAGCATGGCCCAAGTACACCAGAGCATGCTCAAACTATGTCGGGACAAGCTGAAAACCAAAATAATGCATTACAATGCATTATAATATCCCACTTGACCCTGAGCTACCTTAGGGAATTATAATGCATTTAAATATGTCAGTAACAGCATTATATGTTGTTATAATGCCCAGAGGGCGTCTACTCAAAAATATTTGAAAGATGTTATTTCTGCTGACTAATCAAGTTGAAACTCCATTCCCAGGGCATTATAACCCATTAGAACTGAAATAATTCAATATAACTGTTTTCAGAATTTTCCAACATAGTGAAGAGGCCCATACCAACTGCTAAAGTAGAAGAGGGCCAAAGAAAAGGATGTAGAGGGAGAGCAAGACACTCCAGCTCAACACAGAGAAGCAGTAGAGGAGAAAACTTGACTCAAAACTAAAATAAGTGTCAGAATATACAGAGCATACCCCAATGGAGAGAAAAGATGAGAGAGTAGCCACCAGGATCAAAGGACCTGCCAGCAGCCAACTTCTGCAGGTGCACTGACCTGGACAAAGCCCAAGAAAGCATGGAGAAGAGTGGAAGAGCATGCTCAACTCCAAAAAAGTGGGTGGACAAAGAATGTCCCAGCTGTAGAAAAGAGTAGAAGCTGTAAACCCTCAAATGGCAAGGATGTGCAGTCTGTGAGTGGCCTAGAAGGCAGCAAGACTGTGAAGGAGAATGCACCCTAGAGCAAAGGTGGTGGTACATGGGAAAGAAGGGTTAGTGATAATCTTGCTTGGCAGTTTACAGAATATTTACAACACACTCAAGAGAATAACAACAATAGCCAGGAAGAGGAGGAGGAGAAAGAGGAGAATATTCTACCACCACTATTACCACCACCACCACCACCACCACTACTACTATCACTATCACCATCACTATCATCACTATCATCACCACTACCATCACTACCACCTGCTTAACCTCTACATCAGGATCATAATCTTTGTCTATTTCCAAAAGATTGTCTACCTTATCAAGAGCCTCTTGAACCTCAGACACTTAGCTCAATAAATGTCCAATGTCCACAATGTTATGGACTTCACTTTGATTGTAAAAAGCTTACAGCCTCTACTATTTATGTTCCCAAGTTTGGTAGTTATTGCTTGAATAGTCAAATTGAGCTTCCATCTTATTCTCAAATACATCCAGTCTTAGAAAGATATATGATTGGCATTGGAATAGATCCTGAGCTCTTTTGGCATTTCAAAACTAACATCTGATATTTTAATGCTGCATTTATATTTATATCTGTGGGAGTCAAGGTCAACTACTCTGTCACTGCTACTACTAGGCCATATTGTTTCAAGATTAGTGGAGAACTTCATCATCTTTATAGTGTTCTTCTTCTTCTTGGTCCAAATCCACCAATCTATGCCCAGCTCTACATTTTTGATCCTGAGAACCAGTTGTCACAAAGGTAGTTGAATAATCTTGATCTCAATCCTGTCATTATGCAAGATCTCAATGCTATGCTCAACACTACTCATCCTTATATCAATGTCTATAAACAGGCATATGAGATTATGTAACAGCAACTACAGCATGAACATTCTATAGTTTATGCTCAACTTCATGTTGATCAGCAGTATGACCAGCCACATTATAATGCTCCTACTGCTGATGAGATCTCTGCTATTGTGCCAACTGCTGAAGTTAATAAAATATCTGAATATTGAGATATCATTGTTTGGCTATAAGGTGAAGGAGATCAACTTTGACACATTAGTAATCTCCATCACACTTACTTATATCTCTATTATGTTTTGCTATTCCCTCATGGTGACAATGGATGGCATCCAAACATTTTTGCACAGATTGGTGCTGATGGAAATCAATGATCTAAACATGTTACTCAGCAATGTTACTATGCTTATTGTTTTTATGTATAACTAAATCCTCAACCTCTCTTATTCTATAGTGGTAGATTAGTATGTGGTGGATGTATGGACAGCTACAGAGCAGAGTAATCTCAACTAAATTTGTGAGCATCAGAAAGACATTTGGGCAGATATTTATCATAGTCTTTAAGATGTAATTGCTGATAATTGTGCTGCTGGAAATGATAATCCCAACTTGGTACATTATTGCCAGAGAGTTATTATCCCATCATCACATATTAGCAGTAATTGTTATATATTTCAGAATTCTATAGCTATCTGTCAAGCTAACAGAAAACTTGATCTTTTTATGATAATGACTGCAAATCTAAACTGGGAGGAGATTCAGAGTGTTCTATTGCCTGGACAAACTGCTTCTGATTATTCTGATATTATAGCTCAAGTGTTTGAACAAAAGAAAAAAGCTTTACTTAAAGAAATCATAAATAGTCTATTTGGAAATTGTGTAGCTAAAGTAGATACAAATAAGTTTCAAAAACAAGGTCTACCTCATATTCATATTCATATTTTCTTTTATTCTTTGGACAAAATCCATGATACTAATTATGTAGATATAATTGTTTTAGCAAAGATTTCTGACTGTAATATTTATCCTGTTTTATATGATGTAGTTACTACTGTGATGATGTATGGTCTATGTGGTGATCACTTTCCAAATGCTTGCTGAATAGTTAATGGTAGATATAGTAAACAGTATCCTAAAGCTTTCAGTTCTGAGACATTGTATGGAGAGGATAGATATCTCAGATATGCTAGACTAGAGAATGGTCCCATCTTCACCAAGGCTGGGTTTACATATGACAACAGATGGGTTATACCATACAATCCTTACCTTGGTGCAAGGTATGTAAATATCTCTTATTCAAATCAAGTATTGAGTTTTAACTTGAATTTAGATATAGATATCACATTAATATTGAGATTTATACTTCTATCCAATCTATCAAGTATATTTACAAGTACATCTACAAAGAACCTAATAAAACAACTTTGGAAGTAGCAGTGAGGAGATGAGAGGAAAATAAGCCTCAAGATAAGATTAAAGAATATTTGGATGCTTACTATGTTTCACCAGTTGAGGCCTGCTGGCATCTCTTTAAATTTCCTATGTATTCAGAATATCCACCTGTCTATCACCTGTTATAACTCATACTTTCTGGGCAAACCCTGACTAATACTGACTGTTTCCACATTATTCTGTTCTATTCCTACTATTTTATATCTCATTATTTTTTTGTATATTATTTGCTTCCAAACATTCCCATACAGTTCTGCTTGTCTCCCTTCTGATTCCTCTCACTTCTTATTCCCATCAATTATTAGTTCTTATTCCTTTCTATATCTTTTCACTCAATACCAATGTTCTCCACTTTACCTTCACATTTTCTTTTATGCTACACCCACTTTTTATGATTTCATTTATACTTTATATGTCACCACCTATTTCCCTCTATATGCTTACATTTCATACTATGTCATCCCTCTTCATTATCTCTCTGTTGTCTCCATCATATGCCCATCATGTCACATCATTTTCTGTTTATTCTACTTTCTTGTTTATTACTTTCTACTATTTTTCATAGGTATATAAGTAGTGGATTACAGTCATATATTCTCCAGTCTGATAATTGACTTAGTTTAACACTCTTGATTATTCTGACTTTAAACTATCCATTCTCTCAGTTTTTCTCTAAGTCCTGTCTCTTCTGTGTTCCTAAATTGGACTATTGGCAGTGGAACAGCACAGCACATAAGCTGAAGCCAAGGTCTATTCCTGACTTCTTCCAAATGCCTCTGTGTTGATTGTTTCTGACTCTTTCTGACCCTTTTACACTTATTCTCTCTCATTCCCATCTGAAACTTAACAGTATTATCAGACTGATCATTCTGCTGTTGCTGTTACTCTGCAAATATGATAAATATTTATACTTATACCTACCCCTCTTCTTGTATTCCTCTGTGTACTTGTTGTGCAGGTCTCTCTAATGCCACTTCTCAACATGGCTCTTCTTCCACCACTTTCTGTCATACTCCACAGTTTTCTGAAGAATTGCCCTCCGGCAACTCTTGACCTAGTTATAATCTCTCAAGTCTCTCTACTCTGTCAAGTACCTCTACCAAAACTTCCAATTCTGACTTTGAGGATGACTATCCAGATCCTCCAGCTTGTGATGACCCAGACCCCAAAGATGGTCCTAGTAGCAATCCTAACCCCAATGATAATCTTAAGGGTTAGTATGATGACTTAAAAATCCCTGAAAATAATGACTTTTTTTTCAGCCTTTCTGCTTCACAGCCAACTAGCTTGTAGTAGCAATTGAGGCCCTAGCTAAATCTGTCAGACCTTTTACCCTACTTCCTACTATTACTAACAAGGTTTGAGTTCCCAAAGCCTTCATAGATAAAGATCTATTAAAGCTGAAAATCTTTCTATTTTAATGCAGTCTTTATTTCTGTGCCAACTTCTGTTTATTCCCCACCAATACCAATAAGGTCAACTTCACCTTGACTTATCTCTCAGAAGTTATCTCCTCTTGGTTCCAAGTCTCTTTCTATCAGAAGGACCTCAGAATCTACTATTTCTAGGCTAACTTCTGGTCTGAATTTTCCAAAGAGCTCTGCTCACACTTTGGCCTAACTAACTGGGTCAGAGAGATAGCAGAAAACCTCAAGAGTCTCTGCATGAAGTATGGGGACAAGATTACTATGTACAACATTGATTTTATGTAGTATTCCACTCAACTTGACTAGAGTAATTCTATATTCACCTATTGATACTACAAGAGGTTATCTAACTGTCTTCAAGATCAAATTAGCATGTGGGAGCAGGGCAAGCCCCATGGCTTCCAGGAGATGATGTGTGTAGCCACTGTCTATGATGACCATTACTGAAAATGTGAACATAAACATGTTCATACCTATACTGCTGAGAATCTGCCAGCTTTCACTCAAAACTGCAAGAATCCCTCAGACAATTTGTCTTTCCAATGCCAACCATCTTCCAACAATTGTTCTTCTAATCTTCACTTCCATAATAAGCAGCAATTATTGTCCACCTTGGGCCCAACTAACACTAACAAGAGCACCAACTCTCAGCCTCCTCGATACCAATCTCCCACTAAATTCTCTACTTCTGCTCTGTCCACATCTTCCTCCTCTTCTAGCTGATCTCCCACTTCCAAAAAGGACCTCTCTAATGTTCTGGACAAGGATGGCAAGTTAACTAAAGTAAAGAAGCAATACTACATTGAGAAGAATCTCTACAGCTACTGCAGTATCTTCAGTCATCAAGTCAAGATCTGTAAACAAAAGGAGGCCAATCAAAAGGCTTGCACCCACAAGACTGAACTCCCCATCTCAGCTTCTGCTTTTGCTCCTGCTAAGAGTTTGGAAAAATAAGGAGTAGTCCTCAAGACTCTGCACAGGATGAGGGTCACATTGAACTCATCTATGTAACAGAGAGTTTCTACCTCAATGGATCTACTCTTTCCAACCCCAATTCCCTTTCTGTTCCACTTTATTTTTCTTCTCTTTTTAATGGACAATCTTCTATTTTTGCTTGTGCTCTTGTTGATAGCAGTTCCACCCACTGTTTCATTGATTCCAATTTTGTCCACATGCATTCTGCTTTTACATCTCCTATTCTGCCAGTTGAGTTAAAGCTTTTTGATAGAACCTCAAACACTTATATTACAGAACTAGTACACATTCCCACTGTTTTTCCAACTGGTAAATCCATGACTCTTGATCTCTACATTACTCAGTTGGATTTGTCTTGCATTGTAGTACTTGGACATAACTAGCTTGCCTACTACAATCTGTTGATTGACTGGGCCTCAAGCAGTATCTCATTCTAACTATTACTGCTAGACACCACCACTTCTCCCTCTGTTTCCTCTCAGACCATGCCAGCCAATGTCTTGGTTCACTCATCTGTTGACAACTCATCTCCACCTATCTCTACTCTGGATTCACTATCCTCTACCAATATTTCTTGGTCTTCTATCTCCCTTATCAACACTGCTACATTCCTCTGTACTTTCTGTCTTCCCAGTTCTTGTAATTTCTATCTTGGCCTCTCTTCCATCTCTGCTACCACTGGTGCTGCTCAAGTTTCTGATACACTAGTAGACCTTTCCAACATGCCCACCAAATATCACAAATTTACTAATATCTTCAGCAAGGCTCAGGCTAATACCCTTGTCCCTCACTGACCCTATGATTTGAAGATCAATATTGAGGAGAGCTCTCAGTCTCCTGTTGGTTCAATGTATTCTCTTTCCCAAATAGAACTTGCTACCCTTTGAGAGTTTATTATTATAACTCTGGATAGTTTACTCTGGATAAACCCCTGGACCATAGTATACTGAGGCAGTTATTTTCTCTTTACTCAGTGTTACTCTGTATGCTTTATTTCTGTCCATGTTGTGTTATCCCATATACCCAGTATAAGTATCTTGGATAGAGCTCTGTATTCCTTACACTTTACCAATTGTACTTTTCCCTTGTTTGCTCTCAAGCCTTTGTCTCTGTTGCAATCTGAGTTCACTCATAAGATCATAACATTTGGTAAAACATCACCAACTCACCTTGCCAAATAGAACAAAGGCATAAATAAAATCAGTTCTATGGAGAGGACAATCTTGTCAGAAGAAAATAACAATATGCACTAGCAGCAAGCATAGCTGAGCAACTGGCAGATGAGGAATATGTGCAACAGTTATTGCAGGAAGAATAAGATAACAAAACACCAGAAGAATCATTAGCAGAGACAGACAAAGAAGAACCTGAACCTGAATATGAAGAAGCAGAAGGAGAATCTACTTGAGAACTAGAACACTTATCAGCAGCATTAGGGTCACTCAGTATTAGCTGACAATCAACATCAGAAGAAACAGATACCACAGGAGAATTAACTAGCACAGAAATGTCTCAAGAGCATGAAGGAATGGATATGGGAGAAATTCTCCCACCATCCACACCTGCCACTCAAACAATAGTGCAAACCCAACATAAGTCATTTATACCTGAGCCAGGATATTTTGATAGGTCAAGAGCCAAATAGGAAGATTGGTAGCATAGCATAGCATTCTACATTGCAGGAAACAATATCAGCAATGAATGAGTTTGAGTAATAGCAGTCCTGTCTAGGATAAAAGGAGGAACAGCAGGATCATATGTATCAGTAATAGTGAAAGAGATAATAAAGAGCAATTACTGGGAGAATTTCATTTGGGAGAATTGGATCAAGAAACTTGAGACCAAGTTCTCAGATGGTATGGAAAGAGAAGAGGCTGAATGGAAGATTGAAGGATTCAAACAAGGACAAATGCATGTCTAGAACTTCTTAATCAAGTTTGAAGTCCTCAAACACAAAGTCTAGACAGATGATATCTATGCACTCTTCTTGTTAAAAAAACACATTCACTCTGACATTATCAAGACCATTATGGGGTATCCCTCAGACTACTAGCCAGACTCTTACAAGAAATGGATCAAATGTATCAGCACTGTTGGAAAAGAATATGAGTTTACAGAGATAAAGCATCACTACACCTTAGGAAGTAGTATCACCTATAGAGGATGAGGACAGCCAATAGAGATTAGATGAATGACACCCCAGACATCCCATTATATGGACAAAGGCACACCCAAGTGCTATAGCTGTGGCAAATTTGGCCATATTGCAAAGAATTGCTCAGAACCAAAGACTATATGTGCTCTAGCCAATAGGACTCAGTGCTACAACTGTAGCAAATTTGAGCACATTTCAAAATACTGCAAGGCACTACAATATAACAAACCAGGCATCAGAGCTGTGACAGAGATACCAGAAGAGGAGAAAAAGGCCAAAGAGAAAGGTTTTCCAGAAGACTCAAAGTAAGACATACAAACTTTTGAGCCTATAATCATAGAGTTTTTATTCTACATTTCTCACAATATATTATTCTCCAACAATAAAACTCTCAGTGTGAACTTCTCAACACACCCATGGTAAATCAACAGGCAACAGTCAAGACTCTTATCAACTTGGAATATATATATATATATATATCAGAAAACAAAGTTAAAGAACTTAGAATACTATTGAAACTAGTCAATAAGCTATTCAAAGTCTTCAATGCAGATGGAAGTCCTAGTGGTCATAAACCCATTACCTATTATGCTGATATTACTCTTGACACCCAAGGACACAAAGAACAAATCAAAACAGTAGTCACAACTATAGACTCTGCAGATATTTTTCTAGGACATGATTGGTTAATTCACCACAACTCTGAAATCAATTGGCAAAATGGAATTGTCAAATTCACAAGATGCCCACCCAGCTGTAATATTCCCCATCATGATATCTGTATTGAACCCTACATTTTGAAGCTCTAGAGTCAGGAACTGGATGAAGAAGAGAAGAAACAACCTGACCTAACTACTGCTGAAGATCTATCCAAATACATAAAGGAATACACCCACCTGTTCAATAAGACCAACTTTGACTGACTTCCTGATTACATATAATGGGACTATGAAATCAAGCTCATAGACAATACACCTTCTAAACTTTGAGCCAAGATATATTTCATGACCTTGAAGGAGGAAGAAGAACTTAACACATTTATTGATAAAAACCTGAAGTCATGGAGGATATGTATTTCAAAGTCACGATATGCAGCACCATGTTTTTTCATTCCCAAGAAGGATAGTTTGAAATAGTTAGTACAGGATTATAGGAAAATTAACCAGTACACAGTCAAAGACAAGATGCCTATCTCTCTTATCAGCAAAGTTGTGGACTGGCTCAAGAATGCTAAACTATTCAACAAATTTGATATCATTTGGGGCTACAACAATGTTTGTATCAAGAGAGAGAATGAATAGAAGGTAGCATTTCTGACCAATCACAGTCTATTTGAACCCACAGTCATATTCTTTGGTTTATGCAACTCTCCTGCCACTTTCTCATGTATGATGACCACTATTTTCCAGGAAATAATCTACAATAGTACATTGATGAACTATATGGACAACTTTGTAATTTCAGCCCAATCAGAAGCAGAACTTCAGGAAAGGACATTGATATTTCTGAAAATTGCAGTGAAATACAACCTATACTTTAAGCAGTCCAAATATAAATTTGGAGTGTCCAAGGTGCCTATTCTAGGGGTAGAAGTAGGGAATGGAAAGGTTGAAATAGAACAACAGAAGATTGAGGCTATAAGGAACTGGAACACCCCTTCCAATATCAAGGGAGTGGAAAGCTTCTTAGGCTTTGTCAACTTCTATAGGAGATTTATCAAAGGATTTAGCAATATTGCAAAGCTCTTTAATGCACTCAAAGGGAAAATGAGATGGAAATGGGGATATGACAAACAACAGGCATTCAATATCTTGAAGCAGTGCATTATCAAAGAACCAATATTGACCCTTTCTTGATCTGATGGAAAATTCCAAGTGGAAACAGACACATCTAGATATGTAATAGATGCCATCCTGTCCCAAGAACAAGACAGCAAATGGCACCCTGTAGCATTCATGTCTCATACCATAACCCTAGCAGAATGGAATTATGAAATCTACAACAAGGAGCTCCTCACTATCATAGAAGCCTTATGGGTTTAGTGACAATACCTTTTGGACACATGAGAAATGTTTGAAGTTTAGACAGATCACAAGAACCTGAAGTACTTCAGGGAACCACAGAAGCTTAATGGAAGGCAAATGCAATGGTACCTTAAACAGCAAGACTACAACTTTGTGATTCAGCATGTATCTGGCAAAACTAACACCAAGGCCAATATTTTTTCTTGCTGTGACAAGTCTGATTAGCAGGAAGAGGACAAGACCATCATCCTTCTCAAGAACTTTGTATGCAGAGTAACTATGGAAGAAGAAACTATCATCCCTATTATTCTATTCCAAGAAGCATATTTCAAGGTCTTTATCAATACAGAAATAGAACAACAAATCTGAGACTACAAAATCTGAGAAACTGAGATACTTAGGGGACTCAAAGACCTACCAAAGAGATTTAAGAAAAGCAACAGCATAGTCTACTACCAAGAAAGGGTTTACATTCCACCAAGAGATGATCTACAGTCCAGAATCATACAAGAATTTCATGATGTGCCTGATACAGATCACCCAGGCCAACATTAAACACTAGAAGTATTATCAAGAGACTTTTTGTGGCCTGACATGCAACAAGATGTAAAGAGATATGTAGGAGGATATGACATCTGTCAAAGAACTTAAATTTATCAAGAATGGAAAGCAGTATCTTTACATTCCCTATTAGTCCCAACATATTCTGGGAGAAAATATTAGTAGACTTGATCAGCTCTTTACCACTCTCTGATAGACATGATGCTATCCTTCTTATTGTCAACCATTTCACCAAAATGATAAATGTGATATTCACTACTACATTGCTAACAGCAAAACAGCTTGCCACTCTATATCAGGACCAAATCTAGAAATTGCATGGCTTGCTGAAGAAGATTATCAGTGATCGAGGACCACAGTTTGCATCAAAGTTTATAGAAGGGCTATATAAAGCTCTCAGGATCAAATAGGCCCTGTCAACCACTTATCATCCACAGACTGATGGGCAGATAGAACAGATCAATCAAGAAGTTGAAAACTTCTTATAAAAATATGTGTTCTATAAACAGAATGATTAGACATCCTGGCTTGTAGCAGCAGAATTCTATTACAATAACAAGCAACACTTAGTAATATACTACTCTCTATTCTTCCTGAACTATGGGAGACACCCATGGAAGGGACTTATGTTAGCATCATCATCAGCACCAGCAGTAGAAGAGTTTGTGGCAGATCTGACAAAAGCTAGAACATTGGCAGTGGAAAGCATGGAACAAAACTGGAAGAGTAGAGTGGCCATATATAACAGAAAAAGAAAAGGAGCCCAGTACTATCAAGTCAGCAATAGTGTATGGTTGGAAGCATCCAACATTACTACAAATCACCTAAACAAGAAGCTGGACTATCAGAGATATTATATTGGCTCAAGCTACTACCTCAGTAGGTCATTCATGATGTCTTCAATGAAGTGCTCCTATCACCAGTGAGAAAACCTGAGTTTCTAGTCCAACAGAAGCCTCCACCTCCACCACTGGACCTGATTGATACTGAAAAAGAATAGGAAGTTGAGGAGATCTGAGGTCATCAAAAACAGAGTAGAGGAGTACAGTATCTGGTCCATTGGAAAGAGTATGGTGATGAGAAAGATTAATGGTTACTCAAGTCCCATCTGTCAAATATGGAGAAAGCAATCTAAGAATAACATAATAGGTTCTCAGAGCAAACCTAATTGGGGAGGGGGATGAAACTTGAAAATCCAATAAAAGCCACATTGAAACCACAGACCCAGTCAACACAACCTGGCTATCACTCCAGTACTAGTCACCCCTCATTGAGTTTACATTGCTATCTTCTCAGCTGTTACTATTGCCCTCATTATCATTATCACTGCCTCTATCATCACTGCTAAATATAACTATTCTGATAATTGCAATATCATTCATCAAGCTCTACCCAACTGCAACCACTCTGTTATCAACCTCTAGAAAGCCTGAAGCCCCCTTACCCACAACACTCCAAGCAGCCAAATGCACTATAGCCAAGTTCTAGTTCCTAGCCTTTAAGTTGACTAAAAAGGCTGCCATATTAGAGATAGGGCATATAGACCTGGAAGAGGTAGAATTACAACCCTTCTTTCCCATACACCACCACCTTCACTCTGACATGCCTCTTTCCTTGCAGTCTTACCACCCTCCTAGGATCACTCACAGGTCACTATCCTTGCCATTCAAGGGTTCACAGTATCCATTCTTTATGTTTATGGCTGGGATGCTTGTGACATCCACCTGCTCTTTTGGAGTTGAGTTGAGCATGCTTCAGCTGTACTCCTCCACCTCCTTCCACACCTTCTTGGGCCTTGCCTGGGTTGGTGTTCCCTCTCCCTTGGCCCCCTTTTGCTTTGGCAGTTGGTTAGGGCCTCTCTGCTAGCTTGGGTACACCTATGTTGTGCTCAGGCCATGCATTCCCCCAGTCATCCCTGGGGCCCCCAAATCCACAGTTCTACTGAATAAGTGGCTGCTATTTCTGTTGGGCACTTATTTGTGCTTGACTCATTCTCCTCCTCTTGGGCTGGCTGCCTGCTGTGCCCTCCTCTTCATTCTGGTGTCATGCAGTACACTGGGACTATTCAGCATTGGGTCAAGCTTGCCTCCCCCACCTTCTTCCTCTCTTTCCCCTAGTATGCTGGTATTTGTGATCAGCTGCCAACATCCTAGGTCTTTATAGGGATGACCCCTCTGTGTTGTCTCCCCAGGGCCTGATCCCCACGGGAGCCCCATGTTTGTATGCTGTGCACTGTGTGAAGGTCACAGCATCACATCTTATTATGCTCACTTGGTGTTGCTGCTAAGGTGATGGGCACTTCAAGTTATTTCTCAAAAGATATTGGCAGTTGAGTGTATGGGCAGGCACTTGCTTGGCCATACCTGATGAAACCCCAAACTTTGACAAGTGTAATGGCCCAGGAAATCATTTACAACTTAATAGCATATATGAACTTCTACAGATGGAACATAAAAGGAATAACAGGAGAAGATGACAATGAGATACCACTCCCTACCTTACTTCCAGAGGAGTTACCAGAGAAGCCTTACATTGACCCTATACTCCTCAATGCTTACAACAATCCTCCCTACAGATGCTATACCCTTAACAGGAAAATAATATGCATGCTCAAAAATAGGTCTACTGATATAGTCACAAATAGATGGAAATTAAATAATAATGACAACGCACCAACTATGTGGTAACACCCTTACTTGGAACATCGAGGAAGGGCACTCATGGAAGTCATCATCTGAGGAATAATTGTGGGACATTATCAATCAGGATATATGACCCCTCAAATTCAAATCACTCTAGACACAATAAAGAATGACTACTCCACTCCTCTTCTATTGCTGATCCTATCATATGCTAACACACCCTTATCTCCACCATAGCCTATTTCTCCACCTCTTCCTACCAAGGAATCCATGGATTATACTACTGATATGAGCAAATCTACAAGAAGCATCTCACATAGCTGAAGCATCTCCTCAAAGACTAACCTTATGGACTACTCCCATTCCCACTATACCCTCTCTCCTGAACCCATGTAGAGAAATCTGACTATGCATATGCCCACCATTCTCACCCCTCTGCTACTCTTCTATTTGATGACCCTGATGATCAAACTTCTTAATTCCTGAGTCACTATCAGTGAATGTATTATTAAATAGAACCCTTTTTATGATTGGCTTTACACTTTGATCATCATTATCTTAGTAGATGTAATCTTTGGACTTCTTAACTTCAACGTCTATTTTGAGAATGTATTACTAGTATCTAGTTATATCTTCCTCCTCCTCCCCTCAAACATTTCCTCATCCTTTCTCATTACTGGACTATGGACTTGTAGTATAGTTTATGTGTTTGCCTTGTGACATGCCTCATGTATGAGGAACTTCACTATGTAGACTTCTATTGCCTTATACAGTAGGAAAAAGAATCTGTATGTATCTAGATAGAATGTATATATAGCAAAGAGATGTCAATTGGAAGCTTCAGCTTCCATCCTCTTCAGTTACTCATCTACATAACTCCTAAGATGCTTTACCTTAGTGAGACATCTCTCATGCCCTCCCTGATTGATTTGCTGCAGATGCAAATATCATAACCCCTGTATTGTGGAGCTATCAACAAGTTATCTTGTGGTATAGTTCTCTTGACAAGGACTATCTCTCACATGAGTAGAAAATCCAATTTCTGCCTCATATCCCCTAGTAGGACAAGACATTGGTAACACCCATCTTGGATATAAACTGGATGAGTATCAAGATCATATCAGGAATATTGATCTTGTAAGAGAATAGAGAGCAAGAGAGACTCCACCTCAGTCCCTTCAGAATAGGACTTGTGTAGTCAGCTTCTCTTTGGGAAAATATAAGTATCATTCATGACAAAGTACTGCTAACCCATAGAGATAGGTGCTCATTGTCCTCTGGGAAATGAGGTCCTGCCAATAAGCACCCATAACATTAGGATGGAAGCTCCCTTTCTGAACTGACTGAGGAGCAGAAAGATAAGCAAACAGTAATAATTGGTTGTGACTGATCAATTAGCCTAAGTGCCACAAGAGTTGATCACTCTACAGTGAGATTGGGCATCTCAGAAAAATAGGTTGTAAGATGCCAAATTGTTCTCTAGCCCTGGAGAGGTTAGGAAAGTATTTGATATATTTACTAATCCAAGGGTTAGATTGTCCAATTGAATGAATTGACATATACTGATCAAAATCAATTCTCAAAATTGAGTCCATACTTGAGCACCCTTAGAAGACTTTGTCATCTCTAGTGGACAACAACTACTGAGAAGATAAGTAGAATATGGCACTACTTATTGGACCTTGAAATATAGGCTTCAAGGAGGAAAATCTGAAGTAAAAACAAAATACCCAAACTGAGGAAAGACACCAGTCTGGGATTGTCAAAATTAATAGCAAAACTCCAACACTCATTGACCCATGACTGCACATGACCAATATGACTGATATGAAATTGACACAGTAATGAAATCATGAAATCATAACACTAACAAAATTATGCAGAAAAACTGTTATCCATGTTAGGGATCGTTCCTTGTGATCCCTTTTAGGGAGGCTGTCTATACAGACTTGGGCCTATACAAAGGTCGCGACAAGGAAACGCTTAAAGGCTAGACTTTGCCTTAATGTAGAGTTAATGGAGGAGAGAGGTATATAGCCAAACAAGACTAAACTACGGAACATGGTAGTTAATTGGTCTCCATATATATGAGCGAACGTTGACAGGGTTGAAAAGGAGTAAAGTTTGACGGGATGGTAAGAATAGGATATGAACAGAAGAGAGTGTAACATTAGCCCATCCATAGATTTGAAGTGTCTGAGAAGAAGAATCACCATACAACAATGAAAATAAAAAGGAAACACAATCCAGCTGTACACAAGATAATGACGAAAATCAAAAAGTAAGTGGAAAAGATAGGAGAGGGTCCATCAAAGGGTTGATGCAGGTCGATATGACCGTTAGCGAGGACTTCCCATGATATTGCTGAAGGTGATGTTGTCGATGTCATCATAGCGTGGATCGAGGGAGTATACACTGGAAAAGGGAGAGGTTGGGCGAGTGCGGTGAGTCATTGGGTATTTGTTTCATCCATGTCCTGATCCTTGGTGGTGGCAGTGGGGGCAGATGTATCAGATGCAATCAATGGTTTGGTGTCCTGGTGCCTCACTCTGGCAGGCACCACAAGTAAGGAAAGGGCAATCAAGGGGGTGATGTCCCCTGTGGCTGCAGTGAGATTGAATATTTGGTCGGGACGGATCTCTCAGTCTGGGTGAACTCGGCTGAGCAGGGCATGGGCAAGATGTTGAGGGCAGAATTGGGTTCTGGGGTGAACTAGCTCCCATGTTACCATCCTGGAAGTCCATTCATAAAATGGGGGGGCTTCGTCTCAAGTCACTGCTAGGTAGTCTCTGACTACTTTTCACTGATGATGCGCCGAGTACATGGCAAGTGCGGTTAATGCAGCCATTAAGACCGTCAATCACTTTGCACAGCTTATGTCATTGTCGGTAGAGAGAACAGAGTATTGAAAAGGCTGAGATCATCAGCTGTTGGTAATCCTTGACGGAAGTCTCAGCGTCGTCGTTCGCTATGGACCATCCGTTCAACATCAGATTTACTCCACCCCACGAATATGGGCTGCTTGCTGGTTGACCTGAGATGTAAAGAATGGTTTCCGGACTGAATGTCCCCTCTTGGTATTCTTGAAGGGCCTGTTGGTACATTTCTGGGTTCATCGATGTCGACGCTAGGGTTTGTAGGGTGGGGATGTGACAAGCTACTTCAATTAGGGCTACCTGTCGAATTCTGGCTTCCTGATCGGTAGTCGGGTTGGGAGGAGAGGTTGATGTGGTGGATAACCCCGGAGGGTTTTGTGGGAGAGAAATGGGCATGCACTTTGGAGAAGTCATCAATTGAGTGAATGGGATTGATTTTGGGTAAAGGAGTGTCTAGAGGTCCAGTAATGATGTGGATGAAGTCAGAAGAGTGGCTGGACATTGTTTTTTTATCATCTTCAAGGGGATTTTCGAGTGGGTCTTTTGGACGTTAAATGGGTCTTTGGTGGCATTCTGTGTGATTTGAGGTATTCTTGGATTAGTTTGTCGGCGAATCAGGTTAGTTCTTCTTCATGTATCCACTCGTTCTCTTGATGTCCATATCCTTTCCATTTGACAAGGTATTGAAGTCCTTCTCTATGGTGGCGATGATTGACGATTCCTTCTACTTCATACTGCTCTTCTCCTTGAATCATTTCTGGTGGGGGAAGTGGAAGATTCAGGCCATGGATGTCATTTTCGTTACATGGGGTGAGAAGAGACGCATGAAAGACTGGGTGGATTTTCCAGTCTGGGGGAAGATTTAATTTGTAAACCCATGGGGAAATGATTTGTTGGACAGTAAAGGGGCCTTGTCATTTTGGAGCTATTTTTGAAGAGGGGTAGGATAGGTGAAGATTGGTAGCTTCTAGCCACACTTTCTGATGGAGTTTGAAAGGTTTGAAAGTGGATGTGATTCGTTTCACCATTCGTTTGGCTGATAGTCTGTGAGAGGCAATGGCTTCATTTCTGGCATGGTCAAGGAGGCGCAGTCTTTCTTCGGATGAGTTAATGGATGGCATTTCAATGATGGTTGGTATCCCTGGGGGGTTTATTCCAAGAATAAGTTCATGAGGGGAATGTTGTCAACTAGCGTGGGTCTTTGAGTTGTGAACAAACTGTAGTATGGGGATATATCTTGACCAGTTGTGGGGGTTTTAGGATGATTATATGGAAAGGTATGCTGTGATCTCTTGATTGTAACGTTCCACTGTTCCATCTGTCTGGGAATGATAGGTGGTTGAGAATGCTTGAGTTATCCCCAGTTGATTAAATAAGGCATGGATGGATTTGGCAGAAAATCTGGGATCTCGGTCAGAGATTATCTTGTCAGAGATTCCATAATGAGGAAAGAAGTGGGTTAGGAAGAGCCATGCTATATCGTCTGCAGTTGCAGTTTTGGTGGTTGGGATGAAAATAGCCCCTTTCAAAAGTCCATGGTCCACTATGGACAAAATAGAATCGTATTTGTGATTATCGTAAAATCGTGAAGGGGGTAAGTTGGTTATGAGGTCCATGCTGACTTGTGCAAAGGGTTGTGTGGATTTAGGTGGTTCTATGGGGTGTAGTGGTGGCTTGGTAGGATGTCAATTGATTTTCATTTGTTGGCATAGCATGCAGCTGTGGACGTAATTTTTGATGAACATGTTCATGCCAGGCCAATAAACATGTTTCTTTGCTAGGCGGTAGGTCTCTTGCTGACCAGGGTGTCCTGCAAGTGGGTGGTCATGATAGCGGGATATGATTTCGCGCCGTAGCAGTTGATCTTGTGGGATTATCACTCGACCTTCAAACAAAAGTAGTAGTCCATAATTGGTCGAGTAAATTGAATATCGTTTATTGATGGTTTCAGGTTTGTTTTGCAGGAGTGCTTCTAGCATTTGTGTGGATAATGGGTCATATTTCATTGATTTTGTGATCTGTTGTTGGAGGGTTATGTCGATGAGGTTAATGAATTGTTCTTTGGGGAGGACGGTGATTTGGTGGAGGAAGATTTCATTGGGGAGTATGATGATGTTCTTGTTGTCATCATCATTTATTGGGATGTGGTCTGGACATCAAGACAATGTATCTGCAGCTGCGAGTTTTGGTCCGGGGACATGTTGAATTCAGTAGTTGAACCATGAAAGGGTTTCATACCAGCATCCTTGCCGTCGATTGAGGTCCTGGGGTTTCTTCCAATAGGTGAGATTGTGGTGGTCTGAGTGTATTATTACTGTATGTGGTGATCCTTCGAGGTAGTGTCTCCACTCTTCCAGAGCATGTATTATAGCGAGGAGTTCTCTATCATATATGTCGTAGTTTTGTTCAGCTGGTGAGAAGGTTTTAGAGAAGAATGTGATGGGCTTTTGGTTTCCATTGAGGTTGTTTTGGTAGAGGATTGCTCCTGAAGTGTATTTAGATGTGTCGCATTCTATTTGGAATAGTTTTGTTGGATTGGGGACAAGGAGGAGGGTTGGGTTAGAAAATTCCTGTTTGAGGAGTTTGAAAGCTGTTTCAGCATCAGTGGTCCAGTTGAATGGCATTTTCTTTGATAGTAGTGTGTTTAGGGGTCACATAAGATCGGCATAGTGATGGATGAATTTGCAGTAGTAATTGGTGAAGCCAATGAAGCTTCGTACGTCCCTAGTGGTTGTTGGAGTTGGCCATTGCTGTATTCCATCCAGTTTTACTGGGTCCATTTCAATGTTGTTGGGAGAGATGACGAATCCAAGGTACGAGACACATTGTTTTTCGAATTCGCATTTTTCTGGTTTCAGGTAGAGGTAATTGTCGGTAAGGATTTTAAAGACCTGTTCTGTACATTTGGTGAGTTCATCTATTGTCAGGGCAAATATCAGGATGTCGTCCATGTAAACAAGGATGAGGTTGTTATGTATCATGTCGATGAAGATAGTGTCCATCATGTTCTAGAAGGTAGCTGGAGAGTTTGTCATTCCAAAGAACATTACTGTTGGTTCAAATAGACTGAAGGGGGTTTGGAAAGCGGCCTTCTATTCGTCTCCTTTTCGAATTCAGACGTTGTTATACCTGTGTCGGATGTCGAGTTTTGTAAAGTACTTTGCATCTTTGAGTTGATCCATGATTGTTGAAATATGAGGGATAGGGTAGGCATTTTTGATAGTGTGGTCATTGAGGTATCGATAGTCTTGACAGGGTCGGAGTTTTCCATCTTTCTTTCCTACAAAGAAGAATGGGGATGCCATTGGGGATTCAGATTTGCAGATGTATCCTTTTCAAAGGTTTTCATCAATGAACTCTTTGAGAGTCTGGGTTTCCATCAGGGAGAGTCAATAAGATTTGTGAGCAATAGGTTTGAAAGTTTCCTTTAGGTCAATTTTGTGGTCATAGGGTTGGGAAGGAGGGTATCGATCGGATTGAGTTTTACTGAATAGTAGTCGATGGTGATGGAATTTAGTGGGTACCAGTTCTTCAAATGAAATTGCATTGGATGAGACCTTTGACTGAGCCAATTTTGTGGCGATTGTAGCTTTATAGTTCAATTCTAAGGGGGTTGCTGTGATATGGGAGATTTCCATGTCCAATTCGTATTCATTGTGGCTGATGGGATATCGGTCATGGATGAGTGGGTTGTCATCCCAGTCATCTGTTGATGATTGTCCTGTGTGGAGGACTGCCAGTTGATTTAGTGTAGTAGAGGATTGATTGGCGAGTAGGTTTAGCGAGTGAAGGAGTTCCATGTATCGAGTGTGTTGACTTCTCCATTTGAATGTGCATTGGTTCCAGTCAATGTCTGGGTTAAAATGCTCGAGGAACGGGATTCCCAGAATAAGGGTTTTCTTAGCTAGTCATGTTATTAAGAATCGTATGTCGCATTGTTGACCATCGATTTGGGCTTGTAAGTTGGTGTAGTGTGTTACAGTGGATTCCGCATTAGAGGTTCCATCAGCGTAGTACAGTTTGATTGGCATTTTTAGTTGGAGGGTCAGTAGTTTGTGTTTTTCTATGTAGTCAAAATTTATAAAATTCTCTTGTGCTCCTGAGTCAATTAAGGTGGTGATGGGGAGTGATCAGAGATTTGGACATAGGATATTTAGAGGGAGGTAAATGAATGAGGTTTTTTGTTCACGAGGAATGGTTACAAGGTTCAAAGAAAAAGATGTATCATTCTCGTTCGTTGGTACATGGTCATTTGTTTTTAAAAATCCGAAAAAGTCACTTTTACTACATCTCTATGCTCCTCTGCAACATTGTCGATGATGTTGGCAGCAGTTTGAGCCATGTTGATTGTGTTAATTGCTCGAGTAACTGGCAGACGGGGGTGAAGGTGTTGAGGTGGAGGAGGTTGAGAAGATGATGCATGTTGGGATCGTTGAGCTTGATGAAGAGGGCAGTTTCTTACCCAGTGACCTTTCTTTCCACATTCAAAACATTCTCCTTTTAAGAAATGTTGTTGCTCGATGGGGGTAAAGATGGCATTGAGGGTTGCGTCGGTCATGGTGTAGACCTCTTCCAGTCGTTCTACTTCATCCTTCATATTCTCTACATCTTCTTTGACAGGAGGGTCGTTGTCCTTGTAGTCCTGTTCTTCATCAAGGTACTGCTCGTCGACGTCAAAGTAGGCGTGATTGACATCCATCGCATTGGGATCACATCGAGAAGTGGAGGAATGGGGTTGGTATTGATAGTAGTTTGCATAGGTGTTGACTGAGCAGGTCAGCTGTCGACGTGGAGGGAGGTGGTGATTATATTGTTGTTGGGCTTGTCGATAGCCTGGGAGTGAAGTGACTTGGCCATACAGGGCATTTGCCCTTTGGTAGTTGTTGTTGAGGTGTCGAGATTGAGTGTACCACTGCTTGATGGTGGTAGGTAAGGTGATCTGAGTGTCGATCTGTCATGCAATGTGAGGGTCAATGGCTTGTCTGTAGTAGTCAATGAGGACATCCTCGTTGGTGATTTTGGATAGTCAGATGTAGGTTTTGAAGTCGGATATAAAGTCTTTGAGGGGCATTCCTCATTGGCACATATTTTTGAGTTTGGTAAGAGCGAATGCCTGTTGGTTAGGCAGGGCAAATGCAGCGTGAAGCGCTGTGATGAAGGCGTCATAGATTCCAAGGGCAATTGTGGATTGTCCTCCAGGTTGGGCTGGGGGTGTGGTATGAGAGGCAATGAATTGGGCTGCCCAGGTATTGGTGGGGCTGTTTTGCATGGTGGCGAGTATGTACCAGATTTTAGTTTGATCGTCAGGATAAGTGGTGTTTTTTGCTGCAAGGTAGATTTCACTGGAAAGAAGCCATTGTTCAAATTTTTCGCAGTTTCTGTCAAAGGCTTTTGGACCCATGAAGGTGGGTTCTGGGGAATTGGGGGCAGCCATGGCAATGGGAGCAATAGGTGGGGGGGTGGTGGCAGTGGTGGTCCCAATGGAGGTGGTGGTGGTCCTGACAGTTGCTCCAGTGTGTCCAGAGGATTTCTGTCAGATGTATCTATTTCTGAATAAGGGGGAGGTGGCTGAGGAGATGGCCGAGTAGGTCTTAATAGGGTTTGAATGTTGTGTGGGTGAGGCATCAGGGTTTGTAGAGGGTGAGATTGAGGAGTTTCTGCGGGTGTTCGAAAAAGGGGAGAGGGTTGTGAAGTAGAAGGGTATTCTGATTGAAGGAGGTGGGGAATGGGGATGGGTTTTGGTGCAGTATCTTCGTCCTCAGAAGTCAAGGGTGCTCGAAATTGTCCAGTGCTCATTATTGTAAAAGTCATATATCAAATATTGAAGGAATGCTTTTCTGGTAAAGCGACAACCTTAATCCTTCACTTTCTTTCACGGTGAAGTGTAACCAAGGCTTGTTTCCTGGCCAAGCAACAACCTAAGAGGAGAATAGAGAGAATGATGATAGGCAGCTAAGAGCTGAGTCAAATCAATTGTTCTAGCAAGTTTAGTCTTTTGTTATCCATGTTAGGGATTGTTCCTTGTGATCCCTTTTAGGGAGGCTGTCTATACAGACTTGGGCCTATACAAAGGTCATGACAAGGAAATGCTTAAAGGCTAGACTTCGCCTTAATATAGAGTTAATGGAGGAGAGAGGTATATAGCCGAACAAGACTAAACTACAGAACATGGTAGTTAATCGGTCTCCATATATATGAGCGAACGTCGACAGGGTTGAAAAGGAGTAAAGTCCGTAAGAGGTGGCAGGATGATAAAAATAAAATACCATAAGGAAAGAGTATAACAAAAACTAGAAAGATTTCTGAAAGACAAACTGGACAATGTGAATAACAGAGAAGAAGAAGAGAACAAGATAGAGCAGACAACTCTAGAGAGGAAAATCGAAATCAACTTGACAATACTG
This sequence comes from Leucoagaricus sp. SymC.cos, assembly GCA_001563735.1. Classification (NCBI taxonomy): domain Eukaryota; kingdom Fungi; phylum Basidiomycota; class Agaricomycetes; order Agaricales; family Agaricaceae; genus Leucoagaricus; species Leucoagaricus sp. SymC.cos. Next base: position 41,921 of record KQ962383.1, on the reverse strand, counting down.
AACAACCTTATCTGCAAACTGAAACACAAGAAACAAGATCAGTCCATATTGAAAACAAAAACCTTGATTTCTGGAATCAACTTGACCCAAATACATGACTCTGACTCCTGGAACAACAGCAACAACAAGACTCTTGATACAGTGAAACCCAATCAGAGCCTTTTATTCTGCCACTTGACTTTGCCCTGACCTAAGAAAACACTCCAAGACCCTCACCTCAAACTCTCTCCTTTGACAAGCACAGAAGCACTCAACAAGTATCCTTATCTCCAGACCCCATACTTCCTGAGCTTCACAAATATGCTGCACATTTATGAAACACCACTTTCTCCAACACTGCCCAAGGACCAACAATGGCAACATCACTGACACAACATGACCTGAAGGTCTCGAAGCCAAGATCCTTCTCAGAATCAACTGATGACTATGAATGATGGAAAACTGACCTCAAGCTGTTCTTCACAGCACAACCTAATACATATGACACTGATGCTAAGAAGATTTACTATACCTTACTTACTATAGAAGGACCTGTGACCAAATGGAAACAAGCATTCATCAAAGACAAAACTGTTAATAACTAACTCAACCCAGGATCCCTTACCAACTTCAATAATTCACTCAATACCTCCTTCAAACACATCAGTAATAACCTCAGAGGAATACATCAACTCCAGAATACATGACAAAATAGAAGACCAATTGAAGAATATATTAATCAATTCAAGAACAAAATTGCCATCTCCAGACTCACTGATGTTAACACATGAATTATCTTCTTCCTCCAAGGATTGGACCCATATTATTACCAAGGAGTTCAAAACCAAAACCCAAATCAATCCTCTATCAACAACTTCTATGCCACTGCCTGATAAGTGGCAGAAATGGAGTACCTTCAACTATATGTTCACTCTTCAAGAGATTATCAACCAAGAAGACAATGCCATAATTGCTTGCAGAAAACTACTATAAAGCACCATTCAAAAATGAACTATCAACCTTATACATCAATTAGAAAGAGTGCTGAAGCCCAAGGATACAGTCTTATGGATATTGACATCATTGAACAACTTAATTGTGCTTGACATGAAGAAACCAACTTGTCTGACTATGAAGAATCCACTAGCAAAGAAGAAAGTGATGATGATACAGACATTGATTGATACATCACCAAAAGAGTTGAAGAAGAACTCAATTCCCTTCTTACCGAAGATTATGTGAAACTCAGAGCCAAAGGAAAATGCTTCCTCTGTAAAGAAGGACAACATTTCACTGCTGATTGCCTGTTCAACAAGAAATGAAAACAAAACCCTCAACAAATGAAAAGAGGAACTTTCAAGCTAAAGAAAGGAAAAGAAAAGAAGCCACAATGATTAGGAAAACACTGAATATTCAATGCTAAAGAAAGTAGTGATGAAGAGATCGATGAGCAAAAATCAGAAAAAGCAAATTTTTCGAAATAGAATTAGGAAACAAGAACCCTCAAATTCTGGAAGAATTAAATCAAGTGAATCTTGCAACTGAAAAATGATTATTCCAAATTCCTGTTATTGTATGACCTCCTTCTAATCCAGACATCCCTTTCCATGCCTTGATCAACTCTGGAGCTACTAACAACTTCATCAATCCTAATCTAGTCAAACAATGGAGATTACCAACTAAATTACTACTGAGGGAAATGAAAATCTGTAATGCAGATGGATCTGCAAACCATGCTACAAAATACATCAACATTGAATTCACCACTGATGAACAAGACCAATGTGTTAAAGCCACTGTCACTCTACTAGGACAACCATGATTAATCCTGGGAAGCCCCTGGCTATGACAGGAGAACCCTGACATAGATTGGCAAAAGAAAACCTTATCGTTAAACTGACAATCAATTCATGATGAAATCTGTAATCAAATATCTGAAGAATATAAGTATATCACTCTCCTTAACAATGAAAATGATACCAACTATACTCTTGAGGATGAAATCAATGTCAAGATCAATACTTTGCAATTATTAGCACAACAATATGGAGACAAGAAATCTGACAACCCACAGAAGGTTGTACCCTCCAAATATCATAAATATCTTGATGTATTCTCAGAAAAGAAAGTAAGTTGATTTCCACCCAATGGAAAATAGAATCACAAAATTGAGTTACTTCCTACATTTGAAGTGAAACCATTTTCAAACTACAAACTCACCCCAAAGGAACTTGAAGAACTTAACAAATTTCTTGACGACAACCTTGAAAAAGGCTACATATGACCCTCTAAGTTACCAATGGCCTCACCCTTTTTCTTTGTATCCAAGAAAGACAGGAAACTTTGACCTTGTCAAGACTACCGATACTTAAACCAACACACTAAGAAAAATGCTTACCCATTACCCAACATTGTAACCCTTTTCAACCAACTCAAAGGATTAAATTATTTTACTAAAATGGATATGCAAAGTGGATATAACAACATCTGGATACATCCTCCAGATATATGGAAAGCCACTTTCAGAACACTGCATGGACTTTTTGAGCTGACTGTTATGTTCTTTGGAATGTGTAACTCACCAGCCACTTTTCAGATGATGATGGATGAAATTTTTAAACCTCTCATCAGAAACAAAGAAGTTCTCATTTACATGGATAACATCCTCATACATGCCACCACCAAAGAAGAACTTGAACACCTGATGTGTTAAGTTCTTGAAATACTTCAGAAACATGATTTATATCTGAAACCATCAAAATGTGAATTTGAAAAACAATGAATCGAATATCTCAGAGCAATGATTATACCTTCTATGATCAAAATGAACCACATAAAATTAAAAGGAATCATGGAATGGCCCACTCTGATGACAACTTAAGAAGTATGCAAGTTTATGGGATTCTGCAACTTCTATCAAAGATTTATATGCAATTATTTGAAAATTGCTGCACCTCTTAATCGTCTCATGTCTACTAACATGACATTTGAATGGACAACAATGCATGAGAAAGCCTTTCAAGAAATGAAAGCAATGTTTAATGAAAAACCCATACTCACTAAGCCCAATCCCAATCTCCCTTATGAGGTAGAGACTGATGCTTCAGCATATGCCTCTGGAGCTGTCTTATATCAGAAAAATACAGCTGGACAACAACAACCCATTGCATTTCAATCTCAATCCTTTACAGAAGCCAAAAGAAATTATCACTGCTTGGAGCAAGAATTACTCACTATCATTCACACTCTGAAGACTTGGTGACATCATCTCCTGGGAGCATGACATCTGGTCATAGTCTGAACTGACCACAAGAATCTTACTCAATAGAGAAAACCTCAAGACTTGAATCCACAACAATATTGATAGCACACTATGCTTGAAGAATACAAGCCAATGCTGAAACTACAACATATCCCTGGAAAGAAGAATGTCACAGCTGATGCCTTATCCAGAAGGCCTAATCTTGCACCAAGTGATAGAGATAAACAAAAAGTTACTCTTCTTGACAATGACTTTATTAACATACTCAGTGACGATATCATTCAAGAAATCAAGAATAAACAAGAATTAATCAAGCTGAAGGACTAGAATACCTCTTTGAAGGATATACCCCAAAGAAATGGAATATCCATTATACTGAATAATACCAATTTATGCAGATGAATACTATGACTCTGCCATGATCATCCCACTGCCAGACATCCAGGCCAAGCCCAAATGCTATGAAAACTACAACTTTATGCCTACTGGCCACATATGCATGACTATGTTGTTGAATATGTATGAGGCTGTAATGCTTGCCAAGTGCACAAGATCATACAATAACTGAAACATCCACCACTATAACCTATCAAAGGACCCACAAAAACAAGACCCTTTTTTCAGATCTCGATAGATCTAATCACTGATCTACCCCAATCCTGTGGATTCAATATTATTTTAGCCATTGTGAACCATGGCTTAATGAAGGGGATAATTTTAGTCTCTACAATGAAAATGGTTACATTATCTCAGATTGCTCAATTATTAATTGACCATCTATTCAAAAGATTCAGATAATCCAATAAGGTCATCAGTGATTGAGACTCTAGATTCACATCTAAATCTATGTGCACACTTTACAAAGCCCTCCACATTCAACCTGTATTCTCTACTGCCTATTATCTGCAGACAGACAGAATGACGGAATAATTTAATTAAGAAATTGAAACCTACTTGGCTATATTTACAGCCAATGATCCAAGTAAATGGAGCAAATATCTAGCAATATATGAATATGTTCACAATGACTGACCTCATTCTGGAAGAAAGGAAACTCTATTTGAACTTTATCAAGGAGAACAGCCAAAGTCTCTTCCATGGAAAGAAAGTCCTACCAACAACCCTGACACTGATTCTTAAGCCAGTTTATTGTTAGCCACCAGAAACTGAGCCCTCTCAGCCCATAATCAAGCATGACAAATGATGATGAAGAAGACTAGTCATCTGCACCTTCCAATACTTGAAATAGGACAGAAGGTCTGGCTGAACAATAAGAACTTACCACTTTACTGAAAACACAGGAAACTCACCCCTAAATGAGAAGAACTTTTTGAGATTATCGACAAGAAGTTCTCTGTACTGTATAAACTCTGACTTCCTTCCCAATAGAAGATACATAATACTTTCCATACATCTCTCCTGACTCCATATACAGAAAATTTTCTGTATGGCAAACATCATGAGAGACCAATGCCTGACTTAGATAAAGGAGAAGAGACCTATGAGGTAGAAGTGATTGTAAATCATAAACTAATCAGGAATAGGTTCCACTACCTTGTCAAATAGGAAGGTTATCCAACATCAGAAAACACCTGGGAGCTGCCAGAAAACCTGGGAAAGGTGAACAATATTCTATGACAATATAAACATCTTTACCAACTTCCTTTCTGATTATACCCCCAACTCCTGAACCAACTACTGACATTACTCAATGAATAACTGACACTGAATGACTCGATCACTTACTTGAAATTATCACTTATCAGCCTACTCATACTCCTCCTATTGAAACACCAACTCAACAAAGTCAAGATGGCGAGAATGTACACAACACTAGTGCACTGGCTGCATTACAGATGCTGGCTTCTTCCCCATCTATTATGTCAATGCCTTGACTTTCTACTCTCAGACCCCTATCCAACTTTTTCATCAATTGAAATGGAGAATACACCTCCTTCACCATCAATGGAAACCTAGTCAGAGCTCCCTCCCTTACAGGGAATGCCACAATTCTGGATCAATCTCTTGACTATTCCCTATCACAACTTAAATGGGATCACTTGCCCCTTGAGGACAGCAATTTATGAAACACTTCTGCAACACTTGCCAGTGTCAACTACTACAGGTCAACAGTTGCTCTTAGCATACATTATGCAAAAATGTTACTCTGCTACTTGTACCAAGCCGACCAAGCTTGACAGAGTCTTACTAGCCTATACCTCACCACAAACTTGCAAGAGGCAATATGGTTTACTCATGTCAGAATATCTATGGGTCAACTGTCAAATAGCACTCATCTTAGTGTACAAGATGGAAATCACTTTATGGTGACTATTACAATTCTCTGCCCTGCAGAAACTTCCACACTCTCTTCAGAAATTATATGAGAAGCTAGATCATTACTTCTTGATGGCTGAAGAAACTCACAAAGAGGCCCAAATAAATCTCAAAACTTGGATCTCCCTCTTAACCATCCAGGAAGTAATTTACATCATCAACCTCCTCATTCCTGATCATGACAGACAAATCATGACACTTGCCCATGACAATGAGACCACCAGTAAATCAATGACATGCCACATGAAAATCACCCTTGTGTAATGCACTCAAACACTCAAAGATTGACACACTGAGAATGACCAAATCTTGTGGATCAACCATCATTAACCTCTTCTATTCCTTGAAATGACACCCAATGAAGTTCTCGAGAAGACCACATACAAAGCTCTCAAGTACCCCACCTGGCCTCCAGGACCACTATATATGCTGTTGATGGCTGGGAAGATCACTGAGAAGCTCAACATTGAATACCCAAGATACAACCTGATTGCTCACAAAGAATTAGACCCTGATCACCTCTCCCTGCCTATCAACATGCTAACCATGCTTGAAGAGAACCGGACTAGAGCCAACATAGGAATCACAGGCATGGCTGCCAACACTCCTGCAACCATGAAGGACTTCCAACTCTTGATAGTGATGAAGAAGGAACCTTATAAACCCATCCTTTCAACAATCTACCATGATATCCTTCACCCTACTATGATGGCTATGACACCAACTATGATGAATACTCCTATGAGAATATTGGAAGTGTCTGATGTAGATGAACCATCCAACATACTCACCAGAATACACTACAATGCTAAAACCACCATCATCAGTCCTATACCTTATAGAATAGGAGAAAACACTAACATCTATACCATACTGCCACCACTGCCACACACAGCCCATGACCACTACCAATTAACCCAGCAATGACTCTATCACCCTGAAAATGATATAGCCACTGCCCTCCTAAATGACATGAAGGCAAGCTATTTGGAAAGTATCTTAGAAAGAACTTTAAATGAAGGGAATAGTGTAATGGCCCAGGAAATCATTAACAACTCAATGGCATATACAAACTTCTACAGATGGAATGTAAAAGGAACAACAGAAGAAGATGACAATGAGATACTGCTCCCTACCTTACTTCCAGAGGAGTTACCAGAGAAGCCTTACATTAACCCTATACTCCTCGATGCTTACAACTATCTTCCCTATAGATGCTATACCCTTAATGGGAAAATAATATGCATGCTCAAAAATAGGTCTACTGACATAGTTGTGAATGGATGGAAATTAAATGACAATGACAATGTGCCAACTATGTGGCAACACCCTTACTTGGAACATCGAGGAAGGGCACTCATGCAAGTCATTATCCAAGGAATAATCATGGAACATTATCAATCAGGATATATGACCCCTCAAATTCAAATTACTCTAGACACAATAAAGAATGACTACTCCACTCCTCCTCTATCACCAACCCTATCATATGCTGACATGCCCTCATCCCCACCATGGCCTATTTCTCCACCTCTTCCTACTGAGGAATCTATGGATTATACTACTGATACAAGCAAATCTACAAAAAGTGTCTCATGTAGCCAAAGTATCTTCCCAAAGACTGACCTTACAGACTACTCCCATTCCCACTATACCCTCTCTCCTGAACCCATGTAGAGAAATCTGACTATGTATATGCCCATCATTCTCACCCCTATGCTACTCTTCTATTTGATGATCCTGATGATCAAACTTCTTAATTCCTGAGTCACCATCAGTGAATGTATTATTAAATAGAACTCTTTTTATGATTGGCTTTACACTTTGATCATTATTATCCTAGTAGATATAATCTTTGGACTTCTTAACTTCAACGTCTATTTTGAGAATATATTACTAGTATCTAGTTACATCTTCCTCCTCCTCCCCTCAAATGTTTCCTCATCCTTTCTCGTTACTAAACTATAGACTTGTAGTATAGTTTATGTGTTTGCCTTGTGACATGCCTCATGTATGAGGAACTTCACTATGTAGACTTCTATCACCTTATACAGCAGGAAAAAGAATCTGTATGTATCTAGATAGAATGTATATATAGCAAAGAGGTGTCAATTGGAAGCTTCAGCTTCCATCCTCTTTGGTTACTTGTCTACATAACTCCTAAGATGCTTTACCTTAGTAAGACATCTCTTACACCCTCCCTGATTGATTTGTTGCAGATGTGAATATCATAACCTCTATATTGCAGAGCTATCAACAAGTTATCTCATGGTATAGTTCTTTTTTTTTTTTTTTTTTTTTTTAAATTCAAATGGTATAGTTCTCTCAATGAGAACTATCTCTCATGTGAGTAGAAAATTCTATTTCTGCCTCATATCCCCTAGTAGGACAAGACATTGGTTGCACCCATCTTGGACACAAATCAGATGAGTATCAAGATTATATTAGAAATGTCGATCTTACAAGAGAATAGAGAGCAAGAGAGACTCCACCTCAGTCCTTTTAGAATAAGACTTATGTAATCAGCTTCTCTTTGGGAAAATGTAAGTATCATTCATGACAAAGTACTGCTGACCCATAGAGATAGGTGCTCATTGTCCTCTGGGAAATGAGGTCCTGCCAATAAGCACCCATAACAATAAGGCCCTTATTACATAGAGTAGAGAGGGGCATTAGATAGTCACCAGTCATGATAGACGATTTGGACTTCTTAGCTGGACTGTCCTTATTTAGTTATTTCTGGTCCTTCCTTGTATCAGTAGCCTGGGGGCAGACTGCTAATGCACACTACCTTATAAATTTATAATTTAAAAAAAAAAAAAAAAGAAGAGGTAGAATTATAGAACTAGGTCCTACAAGACTCTCTATATCTCTATAATGATCTTACCCACTCTATCAATGCCCTCACAGTCCTAGAGCAACAGCTAAAGCTCTTTATTAACTCTGTCTACAGCCTCACCATAATTCTGGCAGACATAGAAGGAAATGCCATTGAGTTGTGTACTAGAGGACATCAAGGTGCCAATATACAGAACTTTGTAGAATACATTGCTGTCATACTCCATTATGTCAGAACTACATGACTAGTTCCCAAGATCTATTTCCTCCAATACATCCCTACTCAATGCCTCCATGAATACAATGGTATTGAAGAAACACTCATCATTGACCACATTGCTGAAGCCACACAATCTTATGCTTGCACTGATCTATACTCTGTTCTCCTTCCTACCAGCAAATATACTCCCTCTGCTCCTGCCACTATCAAAGATCCAACTGAAGAGTTAAACAAAGAATAAGACATTGAAATGGATGACTATGACTCAAGTGACATCCCTGCCAAAGGAATGCTAGAACTAGCTACTATCAAAAATGCCCATACTCTCCACAGCTTCTTCCAAAAGCATGATGCCAACATCCTCAAAATATCCACTCTGACCTACTTCATTGCTCCCAACCAATTCTATACCTTGAGAAAACATAGAGAAAGTGACAACAAGTACTGGGCCCATGTTGTTGACAAGTTCTTAGAATAATATGCCAACTCCCAAGCTTGGTTCAATTCTCAGCATATCACCATCTATAAGGGAGGCCCCAATAATGCCTCATTCTTCATCAGTCATAACAAACATCACACCCAGTTTGCAATTGCCTGAGTTAAGAAGGACCTTGCAAGGTTTCTCATCAAAAGATAGAAGTAATCCATTGACACCTCTTCCCACTATATATGTAGAGCCCACAAGAGGTATCTTTTCCATTATTATGTTCATACTTTACAAGAACCTTTTTATTAGTTGAGTATTTATGAGAACATGAACTCTGAGGAGGAGATGATGTTATGACTCTGAGTAGTTTACTCTGGATAAACCCATAGACTGTAGTAGACTGAGACAGTTATTTTCTCTTTACTCAGTATTACTCTATATACTTTATTCCTGTCTATGTTGTGTTACTCCATATACCCAGTATAAGTATCTTAGATAGAGCTCTGTACTCTTTATGCTTTACCAATTGTACTTTTCTCTTGTTTGCCCTCAAGCCTTTGCCTCTATTGCAATCTGAGTTTGCTCATAAGGTCATAACATTTATAGATAAACACCTTTTCATTGGTTTTATCCACTCTAGTAAACTCAGTACTAAGCCTAATACTCTGACTAGATGTTGGGACATCTATCTTAAAGAGGGGAATACTAGCTATACTATGGTCAACCTGCACAACTTATGACCAGTCTTTACTCAAAAACAACTTTCCACATTGGTATGTGCCACTTATCTTCATTCACCTTTTCTTTGTGCAGCCACTATAATTGACTTAGAAAAACTGCATTCTGATAT
>KQ962383.1:12522-31982 GCA_001563735.1 Leucoagaricus sp. SymC.cos | reverse complement strand
TCTGATGCTATTGCTACTAAACATCTTTCTAATCCTAAAGACTACTGGTCAGTCAATTCCACCAGTTTTCTTTGTCTTGACAATAGGATCTACATCCTTGATTCTGATAACCTCTATCTTCATGTTATATAATACAAGCATGACCATGTGCTTGCAGAGCATTTCAGTCAAAACAAGACTCTCAAGTTTATATGTTAAGAGTATAGTTGGCCCAAAATCTGAACTAATGTCAAGGAATTCTGTAAGTCCTGCATCATCTACATGTATTCTAAGTCCCAGCATCATTGTCCATATGAAAATCTCAAGCAATTGCTGATTTCTGATCAGTTATGGGATTCTATTTCTATGGACTTTATTGAGAAGTTACTGACATCTTTCAGCTTTGATTCTATCCTTGTAGTTATTGACTGACTTTCCAAGTAAGGTATTTTTATTCCCATTTATGATACCATTACTTCTACTGATCTGGCCTGCCTGTTTGTTCTCTATATCTTCTCAAAGTACAGAGTTCCCACTCATATTATCTCTGACCAAGGTTCAGAATTTGTCTTGCATTTCTTCTGATTGCTTGGTAAAGTATTGGACATAAAGTTGCATTTTACTTTAGATTATCATCTAGAAGGCAATGGTCAGACTGAACATACTAACCAAACTCTGGAACAATACCTCTGAGTCTATTATAACTATCAACAGAATAACTAGGCTAAACTCCTTCCACTTATGGAGTTTGCATTCAACAATGCACCTAATACCACTATCAGTGTCTCTTCATTTTTCACTAACAAAAGGTACCACCCCAATATTGTAGTGTATTCTGAGCATAATCTTGCTTCAGCTTGAGCCTGCCAATTTGCAGTCAATCTCAACAAACTACAAGCCACTCTCAAGATGGAAATTGCTAAAGTATAGTAGCACTATTAATGGTCTGCTGATGTATACTGCCTGTCTGCTTCCAATTTCCAAGTCAGTCAAAAAGTTTTTGTGAAAGCTAAGTATTTTCACACTATCTGTCCTTCTAAAAAGCTTTCAGAAAAATACCTTGGTCCATATAAAATTATTATGCAACCTGGCTCTTATTTCTTCACTCTCCAACTTTCTGAGTCTATGCATACTATTCATCTTATTTTTCATGTCTCTATGCTTGAACCATCTACTCCCAATCTATTCCCAACCCACTCTGCTCTGCCTCTAGCTCCCATTGTCATTGATGAAGAGCCCAAGTTTGAAATCACTCATATTGTCAACTCCAAAATTGATTGGCACCAAGTGTGCAAGCTCCTTTATAAGATCATCTGGTTGGGTTATGAGGACACTGAGGATGAGTCCTCCTGGCTCCCTGCTACTGAGCTTGAATATACTCCCAAGCTCATTTCTAACTTCTATGCAGCCTATCCCCACAAACTAGGTCCTCTTCCATCTTTGTAATTACTATCTCTTTTTTCTACTTGATTTCTGACTATTCTCTTTTCTCTCTTATGTACAAAAGTCTCATTTCTCTCTCTAGTTGTATATCATCCTATTTTCTACTACTTTCATTTTTCCTAGTCATATATTTTCTCTATTCTGCCTTATTTCCAAAATTTCCGTTTTCTCTTTTATTACTCCAAGTCTCATTATCTCTCTTATCTCTCCACATATTGTAGATCTCATTTTCTGCTATATCCCACTACTTTCCATCCCCTTCCAAATAATCTCTGCTCTATCCTGACTTTCTCCTCTATACTCTGACCTCTCTCTCTCTCTCTCTCTAATTTCTTTCTACATATATAGTTCTCACTTTTTACTTCATTCTGTACCTCTCTACTTCCTTTCCAACCTTTTCTGCCTCATTTCATTTCTCCCTTTATTCACCTTTTTCAAAATTTCACAAAGTTCCCTTACCACTTATTTCCGATTTTTTCGATTTTTTCTTAATTTACACAAAGAATTCCCAAAAAAAACAACTAAAAATTTTTATTCTTCTCACAGTGGTATAGTTAATGTCCAACAATATGCAGCAGTCCCAAGAAAGAGCAGAAGAGAGTGGCTCCCAATATCCTAGTTCTCATCCATCTCATCACTCTTCTTTCCAACCTCTTCCTCCTCATCATCCTCCAGCATTTTTCTACTCAAGCTCCCTGCTGATCACCCCATCTTCTACAGCATATATTTGTCCATCAGATCCAGGGTCCTCTCAAGGCAGAAATATGTCTGATCAGCAATTGTGACCAGGTTATCAATGGTCTTAATTAGTGCCTTTATTGCACTTTCATTGATGTTGAGGAGCAGTTGGTTAAGCAGCTTCAATATTGGCTGACATTTTTTCTTCTGCTCATAGCACAGTCCACAAGACTGAGTTGTTGTATCACTAGGAAAAGATTGGTTGTTAGCACAATTAAGCAAATAGAAATTACTTACCCTTTTGGTGAGGCAACAATATAGTCCAACTCTAAGTCATGGTACTGCTGACAGACTCAGTTGCCACCTATCACCAATCATAGCTGAATTGTGATCATCAGTCCTCTTTTTTTTTGACTACTACAGCCACTTCCTCATCTTTGTCCTCATCTTCCTCATCCTTCCATGCTTGCTTCTAACTTGATTCTTCCAATGCTGCCCAAGAAGAGCCTGCTATTAACTTGTCTTGAGGCTGGGCCTGGCCCTTACTCTTCTTCTTCACTATCACAGCTGCCTTCTCCTTCTCCTTCTCCAGCTAACACTTTTCCACTGCTTCTTACTCATATTTCTCCTTCTCACACTCTGCACACTCCTTAGCTAATCATTCTTTCTTCTCTATCCTCACCAACTCTTCTTTCTCCCAATGCTCCTCCTTTTCTGTCCTCAGTCTTTTCTCCTCTACCTTTTTTGCTATCTTCTCCCACAATTGTTATGTTTTGGCAAGTTGCTACCACTATTCTGCTGTACTGCTGGCAGAGATTTGAGATTGCTGAGTTTGAGAAGGTGGAGAGCTCAACATGATAGTAAGAGATTAAGAACAAAAAGGTTCAAAGTTTGACTTATATATATCTGAGGGTGTATAATCTTTCCCATGTGATTGATTTCATTAGCCTTGAAGGCTCAGCCTTAAAGAGAGAATACTGTTACAACTTGTACTTTCTGGACAAATCCTGACTAATCCTGACTATTTCTGCATTATTCTGTTCTATTCCTACTATTTTATATCTTACTATTTCTTTGTATATTATTTGCTTCTGAACATTCCCACACAGTTCCACTTATCTCCCTTCTAATTCCTCTCACTTCTTATTCCTGTTGATTATTAGTTCTTATTCCTTTCTATATCTTTCTGCTCAGTACTGATGTTCTCCACTTTGTCTTTACATTTCTTTTTATGCTACACCTACCTTTTATGATTTCATTCATACTTCATATATCACCATCTATTTCTCTCTATATGCTCACATTTCATACTATGTCATCTCTCTTTATTATCTCTCTGTTGTTTCTATCACATGCCTGTCACATCATGTAGTTTTCTGTTTATTCTACTTTCTTGTTTATTACATTCTGATATTTTCCATAGATATATAAGTAGCAGATTACAGTCATATATTCTCCAGTCTGATAATTGACTTAGTTTGACACTCTTGATTATTCTGACTTTAAACTATCCATCCTCTCACACCCTTCTTGATCTCTTACCACCACCTTCCTTTTTAAGTCATTGGTCTTAGGAGATTAGTCTACATTCTACTTGATGTCTGATATATCTACTACAAATATTTTTGCTGCTCTCACTGTTGGAGAAGATGCTATGAATGAGTTGGCAAGTGAATTTAATGCTGAAGAATTTGACGCTAAAATCACTGAGGCAGTTTTGAAGATGCTAACTGCTAAATGCTGCAAGAAGAGGAAGGCAACTTCACCTCCTAAACCTGCTACTCCTGGATCCATCTTTGGAGAACTCCAACCCATTCCTCCCTTCAAGGACAAGGGAATCACTGTCTCTGACAATGTTGGAACTTTTGCTAATGTTGTTTTCAACATGCCACATAATACTCTTACATCTTACAATAAGCAAACTTCTTCTTCAATGGCTCCTCTTATGGTTCAACATGAGGATGCCCAAAGAATTTTCGATAACCTCCATCACATCTGGTCATTCTTTAAAGCTGAGAATGCACCTGATGCCTTTCACGCCGCTGCCCACAAAGCTGGGGTAAATTGGCACCTATACTATGCAAGACTTGTTGCTCTTCTGCTCAACTCTTTCCTTTTTTTTTTACAAGGCATTTGATGATGTCTTGCTCACTATCGGTGGTGATGGTGGTGAATCTATCACTGCCACTCAAATTATCGAAAGGGCAATCAAGTGCATTCCATCCGTTAGTGCTCAAGCCATGCCTACACTATCTGTATCTGCTACAGCACCTGTTGTCAACCCTATGCCCAAGGCTAAGGGTTCAGCTAAAACCCCTCACCTGCTTCCTAAGAAGCCAGCTCCTGAGGTCACCAAACCAGCTGCAAACTAGCTGAAATGCTCATTCACTGACATACTCAAGTCTGGGCCCAAGTCTAAGCCTAACGCTCGTCATGACATTGCCTTAGTCAAGATGGCCCAGGCCTTTCTATTACTTTTGCCAGAGCAGATCGCTTCTATGCACCACATCACCACAGCTGAAGCACCTGCTGTCAAACACTGGCCCTCTTCTACCACTACTGGCCCATCACAGTGCCAAATCATTATTCCTTTCAGTGACAGAGACATTGAAAATGTTAATGCTGCTAAACTTGTATCTGGTGTCAATACGGTATTTGAACAACACAAGTGCTCCATTCAGGCAACCAATGGGCATCCAGCTTATGGTGGAATCAACATTTCCACCACTACTGTTCCTGATCAAGGTAATCTTAATGTCATCACCAAATTCATGTCTGACAGCTTTGATGCCAACGTTACAGCCCAAATTCCATATTCAAGGTCCTTTCTCAAAGTACTCAGCGTTTCTTACCCCATGACCAAAGAAAATGTCACAAATGCCATCCATGCAGCTTTGGAGCCACCAATCAGGCTTGCTGCTCAACCGTGCATCATGCGCAACTCTAGACACTCAGACACTGCAACCATTTGGTTTGATATCTGGGATTCTCAGTCCAGCACCAATGTCAAGAGGCTAAATGGACAATTTGTTACTATTGGCTCCACCCAATGCATTATCTGGCCTGCCAAGGCCCAACCCAGAATTCCCCTATGTCAACATTGTTGGTATTGGGGCCACCCCACCAACTCTTGCAAGGTAGAAGCAATATGCTGCCCACGCTGCTCTGGGCCTTACTCAGAGAAGAACTATTGGGAGTACACTGGCTGCTGTAAGGGCAATCCTAAGGCTAACTTACCCATCCCACCCATGATTGCAGACATTGACTGTCTGCACATTCCTATTTGCTTAAACTGCCATGGAAAACATGCGGCAAACGATCACAAGTGCAAGTTTTGGTGTCATTGTTTCAACACCAACTGGTTTTCAAGATGATGTGCTAAAGAGTAGGTGTCTATTACACAGGGCTCACCTTTTGGTGATATTGGTGTTGGAACCATGGTTCTAGTGTTGGTGTCAGGGCCTACAGTTGTCTGACTCCTCTGACTTTTTCTTTTAAATTTTCTTTATTAATCTCCACTCCTACTTCCTGCATACTAGGTTAGGTACACCTTGAAATATAGGGTACACTGTAATTGTAGATAGTGGAGTAAAAAAAAAAAAAAAAAAAACTATCCATCCTCTTAGTTTTTCTCTAAGTTCTGTCTCTTTTATGTTTCTAAATTGGACTATCAGCAGTGGAATAGTACAGCATATAAGCTGAAGCTAAGGTCTATTCCTGACTCCTTCTGACTTTTCTGATCTTGTGTCTCTGTCTGTCTCTGCCTCTGCATTGATCATTTTTGATTCTTTCTGACCCTTCTGTGCTTATTCCCTCTTATTTCTGTCCAGAACTTAACATCACTTTTCTGTTCACCCTGATGGTTATCACATGGTTTACTTCAATACACAAGACAATGCCAATGCCATTCTTGAATGTGGTCTCACCAGATGTACCCAATTGACTACTTAGTTTGAGACTAATCACACTCATCTAGAAGCTTACCATATTCTCTATCAGGACTTTCCAATGTCATAGATTTACTACACCAACTCAAAGTCATAGACTCTATGACAGAGAGGGACAGCTATTGAAAGAATGTACTTTGCTTCTCTTGCTCAGGGGGAGTGCTTCTACCTCAGGCTATTACTAGGAGTAGTCTCTGAAGCAACATTATATGAAGATCATCAAACTCATAAAGGAAGACTTTACTCTACATTCTGAGATACATGTCTTGCAAGAGGGTTACTAGAGGATGATGCTGAGTGAAATCAGTGTTTGGAAGAGACAGGAGATATTCAAACTGGAAGGTCATTGAGACATCTTTTTGTTATCATTCTTTGCTACTGCAATCTCTTATATCCTGAATGTCTTTGAGAGGCCTGGAGGCATAAAATCTGTGATGATCTCAGAAGACAGCTCTCACACATCCCATATTATCAGGACAGAAAGTTTGAAGACCACCAGATTTATAATTATGGTCTCTATCTCTTAAACAAAATCCTGATGGAGTTTGGAGATGATCTCACAAAACATCCCAATATGTCTCTTTCTAATGGTCCTGATAATGATGGTCATCAATGGCTTGACTTGGCCAATAACCCCATGCTAGCATCTCAGCTTCAATATAATTATGAAGAGTTGCAGAATAGAGTGGATAGAAGTTATCAGCAGTTCAACCATAAACAAAAAGCTGTCTATAATGCTGTCATAGAATCTGTCAACAGTAGAAATAACAGCATATTTTTTACCCACAGTGCTGGAGGATGTGGAAAGACTTACCTCTGCAACACAATTGCAGCTACAGTTAGAGCACAAGGTCATGTAGCTCTCTATGTAGCATTATCTGGAATTGCTGTCTTATTGCTTGAAGAAGAGAGAACTGCTCATTCATGCTTTAAAATTCCTATTCCTGCTTATGAAAACTCTGTTGCTGGTATTACTCAATGATCTCAGATGTATGAGGTTCTATACAACACAACAGTCATTCTTTGGGATAAAGTTCCTATGCAGCATAAATATAGGATTCTAGCTATAGACAAATCTCTTCAGGATTTACTTGATAAGAGAGATTCTCCATTTGGAGGAATTACTGTGGTCTTTAGTGGAGACTTTAGATAAACTCTCCCTGTGGTGCCAAAAGAGACAAGACAGGATGTCATTGATGCTTCTCTATGTCAAAGTATTCTCTAGAACCAGATATCATAATTTTACTTGGTTCAAAACATGTGTTTAGAGCAATCACCTGAAAGTGCACAATATACAGCATGGTTGCTAGAGATTGGAGCTGGCAGGAACCTTGGGATTAATGGATCATTCTCTATTCTAGCAGATATGCAATGTCATACTATAGAAGACCTCACCAACTTTATTTATCCAGATATTCAACTTTCTCAACCTGATCAGTACTTTTTGGACAGAACTGTTCTTTCTTCCAGAAATGATGAAGTGGATGAGATTAATGCTGCTATTTTGGAGAGGTTCCTAAGAGAAAAGCATGTTCTTATAGGTGCTGACTTTATTAACTTGGAAAATGCTGGTGACAACAACTATCCACCCTATTCTATAGAATATCTCAACTCTCTCAATATCAGTAGCCTACCACTTGCAAAGTTAGTTCTTAAAATTAGATGTCCTATAATGCTTCTGAGGAATTTGGACCCATCTGAAGGACTTTGTAATAAAACACAGATGAGAGTCTTGGGCATTCACTCCAGAGTTCTTTATTGCAAGATTATTTCTGAAGATGCCAGATTTACAAATAAAGAAGTCATAATTTTAAGGATTCAGCTCTCTCCATCAGCTAAGACTCTATTTATTCTACTCAAACATCACCAATTTTCTGTTTGTCTTGCATTTATTATGACCATCAACAAATTTCAGTGACAGTCAGTCAAATATGTGGAGATCAATCTGCAGACATCTGTTTTTTCACATAGCCAGTTATATGTTGTATTTTCATGTTGTACTTCCCACCATCACATTAGAGTTCTCTTACTATAGCAGTATAATAATAAAAATGTCAATGTAGTGTATAAAGAAGTTTTAGCTGGACTTGATCTTAGATAGTATATAATGTTGTATATACTGGACTGGCAAGTCAATACCTCACATGGCTTATTGAAAATTTATTATGATAATCATGATAAATATCTAATATAATTATAATAATAAGGTCAGAATCTTTGATAACACTTCAGTATGTTTTTAATAATACAGCTGCTGTATTGACTTACTAGCTCAGTGTATATATTGAATCAAATTTTTCTCAAATAAAGAGATTCAATGAGTAAGATGAAATAAGTATTGATAAGTATAAAACTTAACCTCCAGATGCAGCACAAGTCTATATAGCCTAGTCTATAAATTATAGGATGAGGAATCCTACAGGCTCTGTCCTATGAGACAAATATTGATGCTAACAAATTTTAGTCAGTACTAGTCAGGATTTATTAGATCTTATAAATTATCTTTTATATTCTTTTAATTGATCCAATTATTTGCAGCTATATTTATACCTACTGTAGGTGCCACACACCCTCAACAGACCACTTTTACATCTCCAACATCTCCCAGCAAAATGTGTAAAACTATATTATATTTCTAAAAGGCTACAATAATTTTCATAGAATATATCTAATTTTCTATGAGTTTTTATAAGCATACAAACATATTCTAGAAGGGTACAATTTTTTTTTTCCAAATTTCAATGATTTTCAGTGATTTCTGATGTGGTCATGTGACAAAAATCACAGAAAATAGACACAACAACTGTATCTCTCTAAAGCATACTTGCAACTCTGCAGAAAACCAGAAAAAATAGATATAAATACAAAATAATAGATACAAATACAACATGAAATTCTTCTTCCCAGAAGTATATCCATGTTTATGTACAAAATCAGAAAAAATAGACAAAAATATCAAACAATAGTGATAATTTTATAACTATTTCTATACCTTCTATATTTTCCAATAAATTTTGTAAAATTATATAAAATTAAGTACTAATAGAAAATCATCTTTTCTATTGATCTCATAACTTAAAAAGTGGCTGTGGCTGTGTTTATATCTAATATAATACTTACTCTTCATACTTTCTATATCTAGAGAATGGCATAAATTACAAATAAGAGTATAGGTATAAATAGTAATTTCTCTTCCTGTAAGTATTCAAACAAGCTTCAAAACATGTAATTCAGACCATATTTGACTAAGATATAGCTAAAATAGCAAATTTTACTATTTTAGCTGTATTTTATTTATTTTTTATCTGTTTAAAATATTTTTTAGCAAGTTTTAACAAGTAAGCATGCTGGGATTTAAGTAAGCATCACTATGAGTAAGAGTATGAGTATTGGAGGAGATATACAAGAGTTATCTATATTATTTCCTACTTACATCTCTAATTAAATTATATAAAATTCTATAAAATTTATGACTAATATATAATATTTAAGAGTATATTAAGTTGCTTTTTGTAAGTCTTAAATATAGTACTAAGTCAATTATATCTAAATATCTATTTTTAAGCTAAATTCAAGAAATTTATAAATTTAAATATTAATGTATATTTAAGAGTAGATGTAAGGGTGTAAATACTAGACAAGATATATGGGAGTTATCTGTGCTATTTCCTATTTCTCAAGTACTACTGATATATCATATATTTTTTTTGCTGTTTAAAAGTTAATTCAATAGTGAAAGATACAAATATTGAAGTTTAAAACTTAAAGAGACATGAGAGTATTGACTTGCCTATCTCAACTAGTGACAACATACATTAACAAGCTTTCTTTTCTATGCACTATCATCTTTACTCTAGGATGCCCCTTATTCTACAGGCTTACCATCTTTTAGACCACTTACAGCTTGCTCTCTCTCACTATTCAGGAGTTTATAGTGTCTACTCTTTACCATGTACTGAGGGTTGTCTCTCATGCATCCCTTCTTGATGTTGAGTTGAGCATACTCCTCCACCTTCTTTCATACCCTCTTAGGCTTCATTTAGATTAGTATATCTATAGAAATTGGCTACTGGCAGGTTCTTTAATCCTGGTAGCCACTCTCTCATCTTTTCTTTCTGTCAGAGTGTGCTCTGTATGTCTCAGTGCTTATTTTAGTATTAAGTTGAGTTTTCTTCTCCACCTTCTTTCTACATTGAGCTAAAGTGTCTTGTACTCTCTCTGCACTCTTTCTCTTGGCCCTCTTCTACTTCAGTAGTTAGTATAGACCTCTCTGCTAGTTTGAGCATACTCTAATATACTTAGGCCATACCTGTTCCCTAGTTATTTTTATAGCTCCCAAATCTACAGTTCAGCTGACTAAGCTGCCACTATTTTTTTGTTGAGTACTCTTTTGTGCTTGACTCATCTTTTTTTTCTCAAACCAACTTTTCACTGTGCTCCATCTTTAGTTCTGGCATGTCTATTATATATTTCACTAAGGCCTCTCTCTTAGCATTGAGTTGAGTTTGCTCCTCTGTCTTTCTTTCTTTCTTCACAGAGTTATAGCTTTACTTCTCCATTCTATGGCTAGCTTATTATAGTTACTTCATAGTATTTACATTTTTATACCAACATTTTTTGAGGAAGCTTTATGTCTTTTTACTATTTATTATTGAAGGTGACAGACAATTAATCATCTCTATGCTAGTGGCTAGTCTGCTATAAGTGCTATTTCCAAGGTGCCATTGGGTCAACTCCTTCAAACTGTATTCATCAGACTGAGTACTCTTTGTTCAGTTAGTGACTGAAGAAAGGAGAAAGATAAAGCTAGGCTAAAACAAACATAGCACTAGTTAGCTATAGCTCTTGTTATATAGTTCTAGTATGATGGTATATATTTATTATAGTTCCCAGGCTCTCCTGGATATAGACTGCTATTACACACTGCATAATAAATTTTTAATTTTTAATTTTTTTAAAAAAAAGACAACATGCATTAAAACTACATTAAATCCTCAGCTTCAAATACCTTATTTTTTACAGCTGACTTTCAATATCCTCTGCTTAAATCAGTCTTTACTATTCTAGGATGTAAACTCATATAGATTAACTAGCTTTTTTTATTTAAAGATAAATTAACTTGATTCTAATAAAAATAATCTATGTATAAGCTAAATTCAAGAGGAGGCTATATATTGAGCTTTCTAAATTCAGACATTATTTGTGTTATCTACTCAAAGATTTTTTTAATTTATTATTCTATATTGTATCCTGAGATATAAGTATGGGTCAAATAGAGAAGACAGACAGTTTGAAGTCAGAATAAGTTTATATAGACTATATCATAGGCATAGAAATCTGTTATTAAGAAGAGTGAAGTGATAAAAATACTAAGCCTATATAAACAATTCTTTATATACTAGTAACTTCCAGCATGTATACAGCATGGGTCTCAGTGAAGTATGTAATATTGCATATATGTAATCATAAAACAATTTCACCACTCAAGCTTCCTGTAAGTGCTCCTGTCATATATATGTGAAGTTTACTGATAATACAATAATTTAACAGCACCTTTTAAGTTCTAAAATTATTAATTGTAAAAAGTCCAAGTCCATGTTATTAGGTTTAGAACCAATCTTGGACATTGAGAAACTTGATTGTCAATTTGAGCTAATTGCTGATTTTTCTCAAATAAAGAGATTCAATAAATAAAATTCTTAGCAAATATAAAATACAAATCTCTATACATAGCACAGATTAATGTAGCCTACTGACCTATTGATCACAGATAGTAATGTCTGATGCTTATGAATGGGATATAAGTAGCATATCTTTACTAATAGATATAGTATTTTTAATACTCTTCCTTTCCAAATTCATACCATCAATTCTAGAACTGTTGTTGATAAAGTCTTAATGCATCCCTTCTTTTCCACATACCACCATCATCTTGGTCTTGGTTGTGCAGTAGTATTTGCTATGTCTGAAGACACTTCTCAGTATATACATGGTTTGAAGAATTATTCTTGGGATGAGGATGTCAAGTTTGAGTTAGAGGCTGAGATATCAAGCCCCACTCCATCACAGAGGGGAGACACTGAGATGGTGGGCCCCTCTACTCCTTGCACATCAGTCCTCCCTGCTGGACCACCTGATCCTGTCATGCCTATCCCTTGTAAGAACAAGAGCAAGAAGAAGCATAGCTCAGTTGTTGCTGAGCTCATACCCTCTCCTGTATATATAGCACCTTCAGTATCATGCTCATCTACTCCTGCTCCCCTAGTCTTCCCTTCTCCAGTTACTGGTGCTCTCTTCCCTGGGGCAAGCATTTTCACTCCCCATGCTAGTTCTCTACCTCAGAAGGCATTTGTCTCCTCCCACTTCAATCTTTCTGATCTCTCTGCTGACCTTGTGCAGAGGGTTACCATCCTTAATAACTTGCTTGCTTCCTTAGCTGGTAAGCCTTAGCATAATGAGCAGGATCTCATGCACTTTGCCCATGCCCTATCTGTTACAGTGGGGTATGTATTTATAGCTCAAGGGTATACTATGCCCTTCAATGATTCTCTTGGTGCACCCACCTTGGCTTCTGCCTTGCATAATCTCCTGCCTCATGATGCTCTGCAGCATCCCCCTCTGATCTGTGGAATAGCTGACTCAGCTGCTCCTGCCCCTCCCCTCTCTACATGTGGCCCCCTTTTGGAGGCTACTGCCTATCCTCCTCTAGCTCCTAAGCCTGCCCCTCCTCCTAGGCCCACTTGGTCCACCAAGTGCCCCCCTCCTCCCTCTAGTGTTAAGTGTAGCTATGCTGACACTGTCCACGATGTCACGTCCTTGGTCAACTTGGCCAAGACTGTTCCTACCCTCCCATCTGATCACATCATTGTAATGCATCAGGCTTCCATCTCTCCAGTGCTTCCTAGGTGTAAAATTAAGTCTACTATCCCTTGTTCCTCCTGGCATCAGGTCCTTATCAAGATCAACCCACTTCTCTCTTCCTCACAGTTTCCAGCCTTGGTTGGGGCTGCCAACTGTTCCCTCAGTAAGAGCAACCTTTGGGTTAATTCCTGCCACTTTGCTTATGGGGGGATCTCTCTCCTCACTTCTTATATTGCTACCCAGGTTAAAATAGACCTGATTAAGTCTAGTGTTCAGCACCTCCTCTCCCTTGCTGAGGGTGGAGTTGAGGCCTCCCTTTTATGCTTGTGGTTTTACCTTAAGATCATTGATGTTCCTTTTTTCTGGGTAGATAGTTAGCAGGTCACCATCTCTAACATATGGGCAGTCATGGGAAAGTCCCACATAGCTAGCTCCTTTATTCTTACAAATAGCCCTAGGGTTATGTGCAACTCCCGATGCACTGATACCACCACCATGTGGTTCAATGTTCTTGACTTCCAGTCAGACACTGCTACTAAGTGTCTGATTGGCACTTCCTTTCAGTTTGGCCTGCTCTCACTCCAGCATTCCTTTGTGTCAGCATTACTGGCACTGGGAACACTCTACTCATGCTTGTCAGTCTCAGGCCCCCTGATGCCCCCAGTGTACCAGCCCTCATACTGAGGCCAGTCATCATCAACACATGTCCTGCTGTAGGAGTAACCTCTCTGCCTGCCCACCCCAGGATCTGACCTCTAAGGGAGCCCCATGCTCTCATGCTGCCTGCTATATAAACTGTAAAGGGGAGCACAGTGCTAGTAATCAACAGTGCCCATATTAACAGCATCAGTTTGACTAGGCTTAGCTGTCTGAAAAGACAGCCTTGTCTGAGAGGATGATGCACAATAACATGATTTCTCAGAAGACAGCAGAGGAGAAGCACAAGGGTAGGAGAGTGCTCAATCAGCACTGCTAAAACCTCAAACTTTGTTATAGGCCCCCACCCAAAGCTGAGTAGGGCAAGGTGGTATTTGTTGGATGCTGATTACAATGAACTCTTTTGTAGTTTTGACCTGTTATGCATCTGTAGTAGTCATTTTTAGTTATACTCCTGTAATGGTATCCTGGGCTACCAACCTGGGCATAGACTGCTATTGCACACCACATTATAAATTTATGAATTTTTTTTTTTTTTAAAAAAAAAGATAAAGTCTTAATGTGGTGTCTGGATATGGCTTCAAGAGTATTTTACTTTTACATATGAAAACTTACTGCTGCTTTTTATTTTAGAAACTAACTTGCTAACTTGTTATAGTTTTAAATCTTAGCAGTGTCCTTTACTGATTGAGCTCAACATTTGTGTTTTATTTTTGGATGTGGAGATTCAATAAGTAAAATTGTTAGCAAACATAAGACATAAATTCCTGAGCACAGCACAGGTCTGTAGCCTAGTTAAATCTATTGCACTATAATATCTATGCCTTCAAAGACATATATCATTGTCAAAAACATCAGTGGTCAACTGCAAACCACAGCAATTCACCTTCTCATGCTACAGTTGCAGCAAAAATGGCTGAAGAGAAATGTACTAAATAATCACAAAGAGTTATTATGCCTTGTGCTGGTATTTGTTGCCTGCGATTACTGGTGGCCAAGGAAGACAGTCAGTATGTGACCACATTCTGCCTCTAATAAGGCCCTAAAAAATAGCACTTCACTTATAAAGAACACTGTGTTGGGTTACAGGGCTGAGAAGGAGCATTTGAGGATGGCAAACTGTATTGCAGCAATGGAGGTCATCGAGCTTGACAGAGACTCTGGAGAGGCGCCCTGGAATGACCAATCGGATCTACCACGTGAGGCGTCGGAGTCTCAATTCACAGTCTACTACGAGCATCTGCATCTGGAGAGGGGGGCCTCTTCCAGATTAAAGTTTAGAACAAGCACATTTTTAAGATCCGGATGACAAGAGTACCGATTTGGACAACGGCTTGTTCGGCATTGAACGACCTTTCCTTTTGCGTAAATCTAGAATCTGTGTCTAGTTTTCCGGAGTCATCCAATCATGACCCAGTGTTTGTCGTTTCTTTGTTTACGACTATTTGAAGGGATGTGCGGGAATATCTGTCAGCTGTGTGGATAAATGCGATTCAGAAACCCACACCTTGTTCCACCTCAACCATGACGCATCCAGCTATGGTACCACCCTGGCCCACGTTCCTGATGGATTCCTTCCAGTTCGCTCAGCAATCTCAGTTCAATAGTAATGAAAGCGCCTATTACGGACCATACACGAGGCTCCTTTACCATCTTTTCGGTGTCGACGGACCTTATGAGGTCATACCTCGATACCACGTCCCCCTTATTCCACGCGAATCACTTGATGTTATCGCATTGTTCACGGTTGAAGTGGACAAGCGCCCAGTGATGTTCATTGAAGTGAAACCGGTTGCGTCGTTGACGGCCAATTCTCAACGCAAGTACGCAGACTCACAAATGCGCGATTACTTCCGCGATATTCGTCATAAAGCTGTCATTCCCCATGTTCCAGGGATTAGCGCGTTCGGTACTCGCATTGCCTTCTACGATTATAATGCCGCTACCCACGCCGTCACCCCCCCTGCAGTGCCTGCTGATCCTATCCGACTGAATGACACGGCTCCGATTGAGCGTTGGAACCATGATCTCCTTGAGCCGGAAGGTGCTGCGCGATTTCGAGAGATTGTTGACCAAGTCAAAACCATGTGTCAAGCTTTGATGAAGTGAAAAGCTTGTTTCATTCCCTTTCCTTTCGATCTCGCCGACCGTCTTGTGTTTTATCTTCTCCCCATTCCTCTTATGTTTCTTTACATGAGCTTTCAACTTGTCGTGTTTTGTAGCGTTTCGGTTATTCCGTAGTTTCCCCTTCTACGTTTATTTGCCTCATTCTTTAGATACAAAGTAATCTCTGTATATATAATTCCCTCGAGGACATACCGTTTGTTTTCGGATTGGATCCTGAAAATCTTCTGGTTGCAAACTTAAATCTGTATGACCCCTCCCCTAGACTCGTCAGCAACTTTGTTTGCTCGCAAGCCAACTCCAAGGTGAAGGTACGCCGAGATCGCTCAGACCGTTCCTCAAGACACTCCGAATGTGAGTATGCCGGTTAATTCTATGTTAACGACAACAAGGATGACTCGCAGAAATTGGTGTAGTTTGGGCTGGATGGATGTCGATGTGGTTGGATGCACCTGCACGGTCTTTAGATCATCTTTCTCTTCCTCAACCTGGTCATTGGGACAAGCAGGCGCTGACACCCAATCTACGCAGAATTTACGATGGGTCGGGTTATCAGGGCACAAAGGCGCTCTCATGCAATCGTGTGTATTTCACCTATCTGCATATGAACTTGAAATTGACCTAACATTCCTTGACAATAGTTCAAAGCGCACACCCACCACAACAAGGCACCCGCCCAGTTTCGCGCCCTCGATTTCGCTGAGCGCAATGGCTACATCCGAGGTATTGTGAAGGAGATCATCCACGACGCTGGCCGGTGAGTTGGACTGAAGTCTACTCTCCTGATGAAACTGACATTTTTTCAGTGGTGCTCCTCTCGCTCGTGTTGTTTTCCGTGACCCCTACCGCTACAAGCTCCGCAAGGAGACTTTCATCGCCACCGAGGGTCTCCATACTGGTGCCTTCGTCTACTGCGGCAAGAAGGCTACCCTTAACGTTGGCAACGTCCTTCCCGTCTCTCAGTGCCCCGAAGGTACCATCATCTGCAATGTTGAGGAGAAGGTCGGCGACCGTGGTGCTCTCGCCCGCACATCTGGCAACTATGCCACTATCATTGGCCACTCCCCTGATGACAACAAAACAAGAATCAGGCTTCCTAGCGGTGCCAAGAAGACCATTTCTGGATCTGCTCGTGCTACCGTTGGTATCGTCGCTGGTGGTGGAAGGATTGACAAGCCTTTGCTCAAGGCTGGCCGTGCATACTACAAATTCAAAGCCAAGCGCTACAAGTATGCTAATTCTCCTGTGATCCGTCCATGTTCAAATCATTAAATGTGATTTAGCTGGCCTCGTACTCGTGGTGTTGCTATGAACCCTGTTGACCATCCTCATGGTGGTGGTAACCATCAGCACATCGGTCATGCCTCGACTGTGGCCCGCTCCGCTGTTCCTGGACAGAAAGTCGGTCTCATTGCTGCCCGCCGCGTACGTTTCTTTGCACTTCCAAACACCTGCCAGGCTCTCATAACCAACTGCAGACTGGTCTACTACGTGGTACCGTCAAGGTCAAGGAGGTCTAGATCTATCCTCGTAATTGATTTCCTTTGCCTGTCACGTCATAAAAACGCTCTATGTATAATGAGCCACACGCTCAGTATGCGTTATCATGATCCATACTTTTCTGGGTCCTGTAATCAGACATGCGCCCATCTATGCACGCTTTCCATTTTGTTTTCCTTCATGAGTGAACATAACAAGCGGTCTAGCGACTGGTATCGAATAAGGGTCCATGGGAATATGCCCAGCCACACAAGTCAGTCTTCAACAAGTCAGTCTTCACCGAACAGCATCCTCCATCTCGACTCGCCATCGACGTTGAATGTCAATAGTTTCCATGAATATCTTGAATTTAGCGTTAAGAAGTCTTTTGTCTCTGCGAGAAGCGCTAGGGAGGACAAGAGCACCAGCAGGAGTCATCTCGACCTATGCGACGACAGTCAATGGTCGATCCAAGAGAAGGGGAGAGAGAAGGAAAAGAGTATACCATAACCTTCCATAGTGCCTTTGCCTGATCAACATCGTCTCCCATTCCCCCTCCCTCAGCAGCGAACCGGCCAAGGATGGCGGCTCCTCGAACCACAGCTGCTGCATGGTCTTGCGGTAATATCATAGGCATGTCACATACACTAGCGAAAAGTTGCATTAGGGCCAAATTCTTCGCATGTCCTCCACTCATGTGAATTGACGAAATAGAGTGACCTCGGCTGCTGAGCACGGCGATGATGTGACGAGTTTGGAGTGCAGTAGCCTCGAGTGTTGCATTATACTTCATTGCTAGGTCTTAGAGACCGGAAGAAAGCTCGAGCCCTGTAATTGATCCTCGCATGCGAGGATCCGCGATGGGTGAACGATTTTCTAGAGCATATGTCACCGAATACCGGAGTTGCTCGAGGTGGACGAACCATGGAAGTCCGGATAAATATGAAGATCCTTAGTTAGTTCTGTGAGGCTGTTTGCATCGCTCTCGACTCGGAGCTGCTCAAGAACCTCCTCGAGGACTGTAAAGTTTAGGATCAGAGATAGGTGTAACACATGACGAGAGAAAAGTCACTCCCGTGTTTGTCCTTCTGTTTTTCCTTCGCAGTTTCTTCAAGTCTTGGATAGGCAGGGTGAGTCGTCAACATGAAGTCGATGAACTAAGAAGAATCGTCAGTGGTATTTCTGCAGGGAGTCTTGTAGACTCACTTGACCAGTTGAGAATTGGCCGCCTTCATTCATCCACCACCCCCGGATTGAACGCGGGATCCTTGTATGGACCCCACACACCCTCTACAAAAATGTCGTTCGGACTCTGGTCGTGACGTTTAGTGCCTTGTTGGCCCGCACGGAGGAAATGAATCACCTGGACAATGTGGCAAGTGCTCGTGCCAGCGATGACAGCGAGACGACGCTTAGATTCTTGAAGATCTGGGATCTCGCTCTGAACGGCACCATCCTTCTTGTACCGAGCGGCGACCGTTCCTAACCAGCCGGCATAGCTACAAAGAGCATCAGTTTGTTTGAGAAGCTCGAGGAGTGGACACATACGCATCAATCAACGCACTACCGACCGCTGTACTCTCTACTAATCCCAGTTCTTCGGCTGCCTGTTTCGAAAGGCCAGTGCTGACGGGCATGCCAGCGGTCGAGACCTCTCCCTTGTTGGCACTCATTTGCACATACTCGTTCGACACTAGCTACGCCAAGCCGATCTGTTCGAAAAAAACGTTGTGCCATCCGGTCTTGGGGACAAAAGAGCATTTGCAGGTAACAGAACAACAGGAACGCGTTGTGTCCTTCGTAGCGCCATATGTGAGGAAATCTGAGAGGTAAAAGAATTGACAGTTGGAAAAACGTTCAGCTTTGATGTTATTCTTTAGCCAAAGGACTTTAGGGACTTCCATCTTCAACTACGATACGTCAGAAGCCAATCAGGTACGGGAAATGGACTTCGAACGTACGCTCATTCTGCCACCGACATAGTCTAGCACAACAGACCCAGTAGTGTTGATCAAGTCTGCCTCCTTCTCTGCGCGATGGTCAGCCCACAGTAGGATGTTCCTTTCGCCGCGTAAGCCGATATTGCCGCCTTTGGTCACAGTGATTGGTTCGCCCTGGAGATCTGTAACAGCTAACGAACAAGTCGCGTCAAAGCCGAGTCCTTTAACAAGCTCCGGGGCGATTTTGGCCTGCGCTAGGCAAGCCTTGATCATCTTAGAAATTGCCGACCACATATCGGTAGTTGTGTAGGGGAGGCTACCTGGCTAGCAGGGTAGCCTCTCGATTTCGATT
>KQ962382.1:21442-33266 GCA_001563735.1 Leucoagaricus sp. SymC.cos | reverse complement strand
AATCACAGGGTTAATCACATCAGAGTCAATAGTATTGATACCCTAGGAAGTCTTTTTACATTATCTGATGTGAGAGCCCCAGTTTCCTTCCCTGAGTAGTTGCACTTTTTGCATGCTTTTGAATTGTCCATTTCTAGTTTTGTAGTTCCCATTGGCTCTCATTACTAGCTTTGTATGTTTTCTACACTCATCATTGTATAGATTTGTGCCTGCTGTCCCTCTCTCATGTGTAGTGATTGAGTCATATTTGAGCCTTATCTACTGTAGACTAAACAAATATTGACTGCCAATTGAGCAAATATCAACTGCTTATTGACTGTGATTTCACATGAATCTCATGCCAATTAATATGTACTGCCAATTGAGCAAATATCAACTGCTTATTGACTGTGATTTCACATGACTCTCATGCCAATTAATATGGGATAAATAGGGTAGTTAATGTATTCTGCAAATTGGGCATATTGAGTGTATTCTCCAGATTTACAGTACATCTTACTTGATCTTAGTGGATTGGACCATATTCTCATGGATCTGCATAGAGTGTTTTTCCTGATGGGGCTCATGTAGGCTGCAACATGAGGGGCTTTGGTTCCATGGGGGCTCTTGAGGTGTCTGGCATTGGCTGCTGATGGGGGCTGTGCTAGTCTTGCCCTATTGCTGCCTGTTAGTCAGTGTCTGCAGGCAGGGAGATGGCCACTACCTGTTCCTTGTGCACCCTTGGGTGTTGGGGGGACCTATCATTTGGTGCAGGCTGCCAGGACTCAGCTGAGCTGTGGGGGATTTTCTTTTCTCTCATAGGGTAACTGTAGATATGACTTGTTTGTATTTGCAACCAGACTGCTACCACGCATTGGTATATAAATTTTTGACATCAAAAAAAAAAAAAGACTGTGATACATGTCCTTGCCATTGAGCATCTCCTTGCCTACATTGGTAGAAACTGTTGAACAAATAAACTAACTAAAGGTTGGGTGAATCTCGAAAGGACATACATATACTACAGCTAATTTCTGGTGAGTCGTGTGGGCAAGAAGATATGCCCATCATCAACTTCAAAACAGTGATGACATGATACTATAAATAAAGTCTGGGTCGGATCGCAATATACTCTATTTGACTCGGACCCTCAAAATCGTTGGCCTAAACAAGCTGTGTCCCCTTCCGTTTGACTAGAATCTGCCTGGATATGGCTAGCCCTATGGCTCCAACAGCAGTAGGAATCTTAATATGTTGAGCGGAGACGGGGAAGATATGTTAGACATTCTTATTCCTTATCACAACAATGAACTTGCTCACCCCACTGAAAATGAATGCCTTCCACCAAGAAAATGTATTTCCGAGTAGGGCACCTATAGCTGGATTTCCTACTAGTGTTCCAAAGGAGGATACAAAGAACATGATTCCGAATCGAATTCTGGCGCACGAGGTGAGTCAGTCTAACTCAATTATGATGTGTGAGATGGGAAATTACAAACCCTAACTCGTCCTGAGTCTTGGCGTAAACCGCAATGGCTGGGGCACATAAGGATAAGACTATGCAACTTGTTAGATCTCTTCTGAGGCAGACACTGACGAAACACCCACAGGCTCCGGAAGTGAAACCGTAGAGGAGCGCAAATACAATGATTCCAGCCGCCGTATGGATTCCAAACAACGCAAACGAGAGGACAGCGAGACCAACAATGCACGGAACTGCTGCGTTATACGGCCCGATGTAGTCAGCTAGGATGGCTGGAAGGATTCGTCCGGGAATTGAGCCAGCGTTGAGCATTGTAATCTGGACCAAGGTAATCAATTCGTGATGAGAGATTGATTGAGAGAATAGATTTCACTGTGTAAAAGGCCGTGTTGGGGTCCACTCCGTGAAGAATAGAATAGAGTTGTAGGTAGAAAACTAGAATTTATCTTGAGTGACTGTGAGAGAGGTCCTGACCGAAAACGTACACGGGAAATACAACCCCCATTGAATGAAGAAACCACTGGAGCATTTGAGAATAAATTGGATAGCACAGCATAAACACGTACGCAATGACAGCGATAATATAAGGAACATCGGTAAGGATAGCTTTCATGTTTGGCTTGGGGCGGGGCTCCTTCTTCAGGAGAGGTCGGTCCGACATCAGAAGGTTGGCGGGAATTAAAAGGCCAAGGACCAAGAATGCAGAAGCTCGGACACCCCACGCAAAGCCGACAGAGTTGCTGAACAGTCGATTTAACATGATGGGGAAGATGACACCGCCAATGGATGTTCCTTGCATTGCATTTAATACATGAAAATCAAGCAGAAGAAAATATTACAAACCTGACGCGACAATACCCATTGCCATTGCTCTTTTACGACGCCAGTAGTGAGCTTGAACTGCAACGCTTGGGGTGTAGAGCAAGCCTGCACCGACACCCATGCCGATTCCTTGTGACAGGTATATTTGATAGTACTTGTCAGGATGCGCTAATGAGACCATGAAGAGGCTGATATAATCGTCAAGAACCAGCAAATACTATAGGTGATGGACCTACGAAAAGACGTATATCAAGGATCCCGCGAGAAAGGTCTGTCTAAAGTAACCCTTGTCCAGTAGCTTACCAGCAGGCAAAGACATTGAAAGTAACAAAAAGAGTTGAGTCGAGCCAATCCAGCTGACGGCGGAAGTAGAGGCGGCATGAGATCGAGTGTATATGTCTTGAAAAACGCCGAAACTGTTAGCGTAGCCAAAGGTGGTAGTTAAAGCCAGACATCTAGAGCACTTTTCAGTGAAATGAAAACACAATCCAATCTCACATACCCCCCAACGATGTTTGCCCAAGCACGAAGCCCGCCATCGAATCGTGGCGAGTTATCCTCTCCCCCGATGATATAAACCTCAGTCTGCCCTGGAGCGGCGTCGAGGGATCTTGGTTTTTCAGAGTTTGATTCTGGTGTACCGTGTAAGGATGCCATTGCTGGGGTGAAGACTTGCAAGGTGACTGCCGCCTCAATGATGAGTACTACTCAATTGTTTAAGGAAGGGTTAAAATATCTACCTTGACCGGAACACTTGCCGGACTTCCCTGCTGACAGATTAGCTCGGTTCGAACGAGATTCAGAAGATGAACGGTATTAAAGAAGCTGGTCCTTATTGCAAACCGAGTCAGAGTTTGAGGGGGAATATATTTTCGGTATCTCTGGCGGAGCAGGTCAACAGGTCACCTCATCGCCTCGGGCGTTAGAAGTGGAGCTTAGCGGCCTACAAGCTTCGAAACGAAACGAAATCAGAATATCCACCAACCCTATTGATCATGGAATCTGAGCAGCATGTTGAAATCACATCGAAGAGAACCAAGCCACAGAAAGAAACCAGCGGCCGGCAGAACTCGTCTCGGTTTGGAAGTGGGAACCGAGAAGTCTTTGAAGTTACTGTCATGTCCTTAATTGTAACAATTGGGGTTGGCACCGTGACATAACAATTTGCTCCATAAGTTAACAACGGCGGCCACACTCGCCGTGACCAGTAACAATGAGGAGCGCTGGGAGCCCGCTAGTGAGGATCTGAGTGATCTCTGAATAGCGGTGGCCCAGGAGATAGCGGAGATAATCATTTTCATATCCATCTCAATTTCAAACCGCGTACAGAAGATGCATTTGTTGATGGCACTGAATTGATGATGACACCGCACTGACTCCCGAGCAGTTGACGCAAAGCATCAATGCTACCACTGACTCGGATACTAGTGCTCAAGAGTTCTCCTTTGATGGCCGGATGAACGTTGAAGAGGTCTTGTTATGCTGCAAGGATGATGACCTCACTGATGCTGATGCCGATGGTAGTTCTGACTCGGACAATGACACTCTAATGATGCTTGATGATTATGAATACTTCATTGATCCTAAAACAACCATAGAACATGAAATTCTGATAAATAAAAAACCATGACATTTTGGTTGACCCTCTAGCAATTCACCTACTTTTTGCCGTGACTTCCCAGCATTCAACAATAAAAATAGGGTACCGTGACGTGATGAATCGTTGCAATTAAGGACATGACAGTACCTATCCAGATTTTGTTGTCTCGCCTGATGAGAGTGTTCCGTATCGTGAGAGTGTCGCTCTGACCATTGTAGCGTCTCACTCGCTAGCCCAATCCCGTGCGAGTACCAAGTCATCATGCCATTGCCATAATGGGCGCTCCGAGCGGAGGTAGCCCCAAGATCGGCTGATGCTAATGTAATAATAAGAGCAGGTAATGAAATATCCTCACCATCAACCACTGATGCATCTACGCGTGCACTTACCCCCTTCAGTCATCATCGAACCGTCAATCTGGTTTGACCTGGAATCGACAGTGTGTTTCCTCCGTCATTGATTATACTCTGATTTCACATAACCACGTCAGTAAGAAATCCCGATGCTTATTTATATAAGGTAACACCTTATATAACCATCAAATACCTGCGCGGTATTGGTTACCAGCCGGTCAAGCATTTAGCTCCATTGGAGGTGCTTGCCTGGGACAGACCTGATAGGTATGCCATTTGTGGTTGGTATATCATATATTCACGTGTAATCTATAGGGTCATCAATTCAACTGTACGATCAACCTTACTGACGATATGACCCAAACTCTAATATCAATCAGTGGTTCGGGAGTATAAAAAAAAGTATATTGATCGAGAGAAGCATGGTAGACATGAGGAGCTACTACGACCCAACCAAACAGATTCTACAACAGTGATGCTCGAAAAGCATCCAGTCAATAAACTGGCGGTCACTGACTGCTGTGTCCAGAATCTGTGAGAACCGGGGAGACAATGCGTGCATCAAAGGACACGCCAAAAACACCAATACCATGAGGGCTTTGTGATGGCGGGGGGCCGTGCAATGGGGGAAACGCTACACTTCCTTCTTCCCTTCCTTCCTTCCCGACATTGCTGGTAGGTAATAGGGCATGCTCCTCTTCACTCTGTGAGGATGTGATCATAATCTCGCTTCTGTTAGGGCTCTTGTCGCTGTGATAGCGGTACAGGCTCAGTCTACATACGTGCTCTGTGAGCATTGACAGGACTTGAATGAGACAAATTAATCTAGGTTTCAAGTTCTGTAGAATCAACTGATAAATAGGTAGTACAGTTGACAACCTCATACCGTTGCATCGGTTTATCACCTCACCGTGTTCAGTGGGGAGTGTGTATATTGCGTATTGCATAATGCATAAGACTTTGGGAGGACTACAAAGATACGAGAAGGTTCCAGTACTGTGTGGGAATAGGGCTCAATAATTCCTAAAGCCTGGGTGCCTCATTCAATGCTTTACGGAGTGTTCCGATTCCCAATGATGTCTCACCAGTCTAGTTGGTGCAAGCTGAGCTTACTGGAGGGCCAATGGAACATTATGGAGGTGGATGAGTTGGACGAGATCAAGTCCAAAGAAATGTGCCTCCACCCCAGTCACAGGGGTACCTACAACAAGGCAAAGGACCTTGTCTAACAACTCCGTGAATGCACAACTTACCTGGTGGAGGACATGCCCCGAAATGCGAAGAAGAGAATTCTCGATAGGTTCTTCTACTCACAATATATCACGTTTGTCACACAGAATGGTATTGGCGCCTCTACTGATGCTTATGTATAGTTGTGTCGTTAACCTATACAACCGGGGAGTCAACTGTACTGCAAATTGAGCTTATAACGTCTGTAATAACTAATGGCCTTCTACATGAATGAGGTTGTTAAAGAACCTCCAGGAAATATAGTCCGTCACTGACTAAATGCCGCCAAAGTCGATGCAGCGAAGTGAAGAGAATTCCAGTGAGATACAGTGTAGCCAAATAAATCAGACATCGAGGACAGTCTCCTGTAGAGAATATGAGCGAGGCTCGGGGCAGTAAAGAAAGGGCCTAACCGGTCTTGCCAAGGTCCAGCAGCTCAATGAAGTGTACGCTCTTGCATATCCGACTTCTGCGTAAACAAACATGTACAACCATTTCTTCACGAATGCGTCCAGAAGTTGCGGGTCCTTGAACATGGGATATCTCTCCTGCATACCGAGGACAAAATCGCCTTTGAAGTTGCTCCGTAGACGTCTGTGCGGAAGACAATGAGCATTAGGGTAATGAAGGTAACGATAGGTGCAAACCTTCCCCATTCCCGAAGGGTGCGAGGGTAATCTGCATAAGGATAAGGGAAGAGTTAAACAAAGAATGTTGTGATGGACGAAGTCTTACGAATGCCATGGTCTTCTAGGCGACGAAATACCAGTTTTCCCGGGACGACAGATTGTACCGAGGTAACCAGTGACGTCGCACTAGGTAGATACGTATTGGGCCAATGATAATGCCGAGCGAAATCATCTGGCCTTGATGATAATACCGGTATGAGTAACAATAAAACAATGGAGAAGATAATGCTTACTGGTAGTCTGTGTATCGATCTTCGGGTTGAGAAGTAGCTGTAATTACTGCAGCCGCGTTATTCCTCTTGAGTGCCCAGTCGATCATTCCGAAGTAATCCTTGTATTGGCGCAATCCGACGGCCTGAAGACAGCAATCAGAAACTTCGGAGAAAAGGATAAGGCCATCGACCCACCTCGATCATCTCACAGCTAACAAATGAGTCGAAGGAATTTTTAAATTCTGGTGGGAGCTGACGATAATCGCACAGGTGAACTCGTACTTGACCTTCAAGCCCTGCAGCCTTGATTCGTTCCTCTGCGAGGGCTTTCTGCTCAACAGAGAGAGTGACTGAGTCCACCTGGCAACCCAACCGAGCAGCCTAGGCCCAAAACACGTTGAAATCTTGTATTACAGTAATAGATCAACCATACCTCGATAGCCATAGCTCCCCAGCCAGTCCCGATTTCAAGCAAACGTTTACCAGGCTTTGCTAAGGCTAGACGAAGAATGTGACGGATCTTGCGGAGCTGAGCAGCTTCCAAATCGCCCGGAGAAGGTCCAGCGATCAGATCTCCGTCGGGTCCTCCCTCTTCGTCGCTCCACATAGCGCAAGAGTACATCATCTCTTTGCTGAGGAAGCACTGGAAATAGCATGAATAGGTTTATTTGTAGTTTCAAGTTCGGAGGATCTGACCTGCATGAAGTCATTGGAAACGTTGTAACCATCCTGGAAGCAATTCAATCGCCTGCAGGAAGGAATCAAAAGAGATACTTACAACGTTCTCGATGGATTTCTCGAGGTTCTGGCGTCCAAGTGTATATATTGCCAGTGATGACCACGCTTGACAAAGTTCACTAATGTAACTAGATAGGCCGGTCAACGTAGTACGATTATCAAGCCAGAGCTGTACATTTCAATTAGCCGAGGTATAAGGGTCCGAGTGAAGACTTACATTGAGGAGATCACGCAGATCGGAGACCTCGAAATCTCCGTGCATATATGCCTCGGCAACTAGAGCAAGAAATATCGTAAGAATATATTCGAATACTTTCAGGACAGTGATTATCATCTTACATCCAATGTGATAGGAAAGCAGGAGCCTCGTCCATAGATTATCATTCTTGACATTGACGAATACAGTGAGGTCACCAGTTTTACCAAATTGGTGTTCTCCGGCATCGTCCTCGACAATAAGACAGCCCTTTCTAACGCCTTGTTCTAAAACACTGAATGCTTTAGAGCGAGCTGTGCAATGTTCTATCGGGATCACTAGTTTTCAAATACATAGTTAATAACGCACCATAGGATGTCACGGCAGAGAGGATAGTAGGAGAATAAGATTGAAGCTTGGAGCGTGCAGTCCAGGGCAGTAGGAGGAGTGCCATTTGCAAGAGTTGGACTGGGACGAAGAGTTTAGCGCAAATGGGCGGCACCATTATTCTCCTGCATCTTTATACTTAGTACAGGTTCCTTGAACAGCCGCTCCGGCGCGCCTATAGCAAATTCCAAAGTAAAACATCTGATTGACTACCATGGAATGATGGGTCTTCCTGTGCATTATTAAGAGCGTGGTCCCGAGCTGCGATCCAATGTTTCGAGACGGGAGATAACCGATGCCTACGAATGTCCATAACTGAATATGTGTAACTCAAGGGTCTTTTGTTCGGTTAACTTGGGCCCTGTGGCTGATATCGATGTGGTGATGACACATCAGAATACATGGCGCTAGAGAGTAGCTGTTGCCACGACATCAAGCTACGGGTCTGCAGTCATACGTTCGCAGTTCGGAAGAACTTACCTACAAACGTTCCATCCAGAATCACGGTTTCGTGGTATCACACTCCACCCCTGGCGGCGATCAAGCTTCCATTCAAGATGATCAATTCAGATGGCTACTGGTATAGGGAAGGACCCCGGAAAATACCTTCAGATGTCTGATCAGGATTTGACCTGTTTTATCCTAACATCTTCGAGCTAAATTTGGCCCCGTTTTATCCTATTTTGTCACAGAGGTTAAGGGTTGTTTCGGTTCTATCCCGGTGCCAGTTCAGGGTTCGGGCGCTTAATATTTGGCAATTTCCAATACGGGTGCCTGAGTATTGGGCAATTCACAGTACAGGTGCTTAATAACATGGCTAGATTTTTTCTGAGTGGTCTGGTAATGGAGAGACCTCAGGACCTTAGACCAAAATATTGAGAATACTATTCAGGCTTATGGAATGCCCCAAGCATGAAGAAAGACCAGGATAACTATAGTCACAGTTGCTGGTTATTCCCTAATTCTCTGAATCATATTTATGGTGATGTGACCACCATCAGGGCCACTTGGATTTTTTGTATACAGGCAAAGGAAATGATACTCTTCCATCAGGCAGAGAGCAGATGTTTCCATGCCTTCATCTGCTCTTGATCATCTGAAGATGTTCCATAAATGGCAAAAAACTTCTATTTTGAGGCTTCCGAGGTGCTGGAATAGGTGTCTAGTTCATAACATGACAGCCAAAGCTTTTCCAATCCTTTTGGAAAAGTATTAATTAGAATTTACAAAACTTTTGAATTTTTTCTAGATGAGTGTCTACACTTTGACATATAGGATTGCTCACAACAGGGATGAGACAGCCAGCTTCAAGTCCACATCAGAAAAAATGGTCTTTCCTTATTTGATCTAATTAGGAGGGATAAAGTCACCATAAGTAACTAATATATTAAATCAGGACAATCAGAAAAATAAGAGAAATTACAGATGGATCCTATTTATTAGCTGTTTATTTACCCTTGTTGGCCATCAATCTGATCCAAATTAATGTTAATAATCTTTGATTAAATCTCCAATAATTGCTAAATTTTTTTTTAATCAACAATTTATTATGCAGTGCTCAATTGCAGTCTGTGCCTAACTACAAACAAATACTAGCTAGGAAGTCCAAATCAAATAAACAAACAAACATAGGAAACTCATAGTACAGAGTGTAAATACTAAAATTACCAGAAATATAGAGAGATAGTAATACTATCAGAGAGAAAGGGAGAGATATTGTCTATAGTCAATTGAATTCACTTACTAGTACATGAAACACAGGTGACTGAATAGGAGGAAGTGGAGATGTGGAGATGCTAATGTGCAATCCAGCATGTCAGTGAAGAGTAGGAGTTAATGAGAGTTGAGGTAGTAGAGTATCAGAGTTAAATGCAAATGCCTATGGGTTATCAGAAAAGAAGTCAATGAACTGACTTAGCATAGTGATAGGGACATCTACTCTGATATAGAGAGAGCATCCAATGACAATATGCTTTTGTATTTCGAAGTAGAAGCTTCATTAACAACCAACAGGCTCACAAGAGAAGAAACAGGTGCTATAGGACCTGATAGGCACATGATTAGTGATAGTGCATGTAGCACATGTGATAATGTTGAAATTAGTGACTATGTATGATGGATTACTAGTGTCAAGGGAGTAGAAAGAACAGAGTTCTTGAAGCCAAGAACCCCCATTGTGATATTGTGGAAGAATTACTCTACCTTTGAAGGCTTTGCTGTGGAGCATGAGAAAAGATTGACCATGATATTGTTGATTGTTGAGAAATGTGGTTTGCTATTCTTTGAGATAAGAGTTGATTATTTTCTTTCTGAGATATGAGATAGAGATGTCAGGATACAACCCAGCATGTTGATGATTAGATTTTGCCATTAAGTGGACCTTGTGAAGAAGACAGCAAGAATAGCCAGGTCTTTCAGGAGCAGAATTACAGTCACATTGTAATGACTTAGAGAGGATATACCAGAATTTGAGAGATCAAGTTCTGGAGCATTCTAGCCAAGAGCATAGGGCTTTGACTGTAGCCAATGAGTAGTTTTGGCCAGCATGGATGGAAGGGTCTAGAAGAGTTCTAGACACTTGGATATGATTGGTAATGACAAGAATGTGATTGATACTAGGAATAGTGATGGCTTTATTGGGTTCTTACTCTGTCACCTATGCATTTGACCAAGCAGCTGCTTGGCATGAGGCAGTTTCCTGATACTGATCTTCATCAGTATCATTTTACTCAACTTGGCCACTTGGTGGAGAAGGTTAGGTTGGCTGTCATTGATACCCTTAGATATCATTCTATTCCTGTCACCCTAGAGATGTTCAAGCCTGATGCTTTGGATGCCCACCTGGGTAGGCGTCTTATGAATCACTTCAGTGATCATGTATGAGTTGTTGAGTTTGACTCTAAGGAGGAGGATATCAATATCTTGTGTGTTTTGAATGCAGAGCTTGACAAGGCCTCTGCGCATGACGACTGTGTTGTAGTAGCCACAGATGCATCCATGGGTTGTGACAGAGCATTCCAGGCAGTCTCAGCTGCTTGGGTTTGGGCAGGGGGGGTGTCAGTTCAGCAATCCCACCAGGCCACTGGCAGAGTGACAGCTCCTGAGGTGGAGCTTCACACCATTCAGATGGGGGTCTTCACTGCATGTGTGCAGGAGGGTGCCTGTCATGTTGTCCTGTTCACTGACCACCCTGCTTCAGCTCAGAGGGCAGTGGACCCATCAGTTGGCAGTGGGCAGGCTCAGGCTTTGCTCATCTGTCATTGTCTGCAAAGGTGGTTGGGGGAAGATCCCTCTTGCACCTTTGCATTTATATAGGTTTGCTCCTCTTTGGAGTGGTCTTTGCATCATGTGGTCCATCACTTTGTGACAGACCCATCTTTCAAGATGCCTGTGGGGGATTCACCCTTCACTACCCTTAATTATATTTGTATGGCCAAGGCTCAGGCCTGTCACAATGAGTGGACTAGGCAGTTCACTTTGTCAAGCTCCTCAGGGAGAGACTTTTTGCACCTTACTGACATCAGGGGCAAGCATTTGATGCCTACTTACCTCTCTGGGGGTACATGGCTTAAGTATTTGCATGATTCACCCACCTGTGCTAGGGTTTGCTGGGTGGTTTTGAAGCATGCTCCTATCAGGGAGTTTAGATGGCAGTTTAAACTTTCTGATGACTACTCTTGCCCTTGCAAGTCTGTGCATTTGCAGACTTGTGAGTATATTTTAACCAAGTACATGGACTTTGGCCCTCTTCAGCACTTCCCCAAGCTTTGGGAGGAGTTGCTCGAGTTTTGCAAGAGGAACCCTAGGGTGTTCTCCTTTGTGCACCTCTCTAGAGGATAAGAATGGTGCAGCCACTCTTCAGCAGTTGCTGGGTTTCCTGGGGGCCCTCTTGGAGTTCTTGGGGAGTCTGGCATTGGTGGCTGATGGGGGCTGTGCTAGTTGCTCCTTAGTGCTCATTGCCCGCTTTGTGCGGGGATGAGGGCAAGGGATCATACCTGCTCTTCATTCACCTCTGAGTGTAGGAAGGGCTTATTTTGGGTGTAGACTGCTATATTCAGCTGAGCTGGGAGGGATTTCAGTTCTTCATAGAGTAATTGTAGTGTACTATTGTAGTTGTTGTGACCAGACTGCTATC
>KQ962381.1:49950-69140 GCA_001563735.1 Leucoagaricus sp. SymC.cos | reverse complement strand
AACAAAAGGAGGAACTGTTTGCTGCCCATCAAAAATTCATAAAGACTGGACAGGCAGAGCTCAAGGAATTGCTTGATTTAGCTGAAAGGGTTATTCCAGAGAAGGAGAGTCAAGAAAGGAAGAAGTGGGCCACTCACATGGGCTGCTTATGTGATGTCTGGCAGCATAGGAACCAAGAAGGAGAGAATGTACCATGGCCGGAGGCACGTTCTCATGGCTTGTTAGCCCCGATGTTGATCATTGATGATTTGTGAACGTGTTACAGCCACCGGTTGATCTCAAAGACAGACATGTTTTGTTGCGCGAGAAGATGCGGGCAGACAGGAAGGCTGAAATTGAGGGTGGGGTTGGAGTTGGCCCTGCGCGTCATGTCCCTGAGTCAAAACTCAAGCACAAGGCTGGACCAGGTCGCCCACGGCTTGATATAGTAGATCGGCTTCTGCTCGAGTTTGAGGAGCCAAAGAAGTCAGGAGGTGATCTGAGCGGAGACCCGAAAACTAGCAAAGTAATCTACTGTGTTGCATGTGATAGGCGATCAGTGGGACGGGATTCAAAAAGAGTGTTGAGCCACGCCGAAGTTTGTGACGTGAGTCTTCGAAAACTTCAAATATGATGTTCGAATCAATAATTGAATATTGTCTATGTGTGCCAGAAAATGAAGACCGAATGGCCAGTTCTTTCTAAGAGGGTACTCAATGAACTAAGGACGCGCTCGAATTCAAATTCGCTAGCTACTAGAGATACTACTAAGCTACTAAAGCCTCGCCAGTCAAAGGATCAAGAGGAATCAATGACCAAGCGGCAGGGAACTATCCTCGAGCACTTCAATACTGCGAAGATCAGTTGGGTCTTTAATTCAACATCTTGCCGGTTACGGAGAGTTGGCGGTAAAAGGGGCGGGGCCTTCCGATTTTTTATCTCCTCAGTTGCCTGCTGGTCACCCTGATGACTGGAACATGGAAGATTACATTTAAAGCATTTTCTAATCTTGCTAGCAGGCTCAAGGTTTGTTTCGTCTCGCCAGAATTTATTACTCTAGATTTGATTATGTAATACATTTTTCACCGTTTTTAACACTGTGAAAAAACACCCCAAGGATAGGGGGGAATATCTCGCATTTTTCACACCCCTGAAATAATTTCCAACCCAGCACTAACCATGGGCCATGGACAACGTGAAGTCAACCAAGCACAAAGGACCCGGCTTCCATACCACATCTGAAGCGTTTCTGACACGGAGGGGCGAGGTTACGCTATCACGGCTAACCGATATCCGCTGAAACTTGATTGAGGGGTGTATCCCTGAGCCCGTCCAATACTATCTAAAACGTCGACCGATAGACCGCTTAGCTTGTGCTCCTTTCGGTGGCCTTGTTTCCTTTAGTCGG
Organism: Leucoagaricus sp. SymC.cos; assembly: GCA_001563735.1. Taxonomy (NCBI): domain Eukaryota; kingdom Fungi; phylum Basidiomycota; class Agaricomycetes; order Agaricales; family Agaricaceae; genus Leucoagaricus; species Leucoagaricus sp. SymC.cos. The sequence goes on along the minus strand of KQ962381.1, from coordinate 67,753 downwards.
TGTCTTCAGAGCGAATCTAGGCAGGAGCGGGTCCATAACGACTGCGTCGGTCCACTTTTTGTGCCATCGCGCCGGGCCAACAATGATGAATTCCCTCTTCAAGCTTTGCTTAGCTTCGCCAATGAATTCAATCTGAGCGCTTCTAAGCCGGTCCCGTCCCGGAACTCTAATGGGCCGGTGGCAATCATCGTGTAACGCAGAGGTCTACAATGACCCTGAGCTGAATTAGCATGAGAATCGTTCGAGTGTAAAAGCTTTTCGTTTTGTGGTCTTGTACGGTTAAGGCACCCTTTGATAGTCACTCTCTTCTCCCTTGCTTTCACGGGCTCCTCCCCGTAGCAACTTGATCAATACCCAACTGTGAGTAATTGTGTTCGAGAACGGATAATGAGGCTGACACGTATGTTTCGACAAGGTTTAAACCTGTCGCTCCTTACCTTCTCTATTTACGATGATTTTCGGCGCTCGTGCTGCTACGATCCTCGCTGTCGTTGGTTTGGCATGTAATGCGTTTGATAGCGTGGCCGCTTTTCCTCTCGAGGTGGCTGGAAATGCCCAAATTGTCCGCAGCTGCACTAAACCCAAAACTGCCGCCTTGACTTTCGTAGGTCGTCTCTTGTTTACTTTCCATTTCTTCCTTTTCCCTGATAAAACTATGTTTATCTGATAGGATGATGGACCTTACACCTGGACGAGGGACGCTATGAATATTCTTGAGGCTAATGGTGCGAAGGGGACGTTTTTTGTCAGTGAGTGAATCATTTGGTAGTTCTCCGGAAAGTGGCTGATTGAAATTTGCTTTAACCTAGATGGAAAGAATTGGGGATGTATCTATGATCAAGATAAAGTTGATATTCTAAAGGAAGTATATAAGAGAGGACATCAGATTGGATCGCATACTTGGTCGCATCCTCACCTCAATTCGTTGAACAAGACTCAAGGTGTGTTGCTGCAAACTGCCGTAATCGCTTGTTACGCGCTGATTTGATTGTTCTAGTCCAGTCAGAGCTCATGCGCACTCAGGGTTCGTACACTCCGAGTACGGCTTTTTCGTGAACTATAGGACTCAGTGTTTTCATAGTCGCCATCCAGCGGATCACTGGAGCGGACGTCGCCTTTATGCGCCCTCGTAAGTGTATCTACTGACCGCCCACCTGGCCGATGCTAACGCCTCGAGTTACAGCTTACGGAGAATTCAATGATAACGTGCGTGAGGTAGCCAGCGACCTGAAAGAAACTGTTGTTATTTGGGACGTGGAGTCAGTTGTTCTCTATATGCCCAACGTACGAAGCGCACGCTGCTGATTATAATTTCTGTTATTCAGCTCTCAAGACTCAATCCCCGGTACGAGTGTGCAAACTCAGAAAGACCAGTACACCAATGCTGTGAAGAATAAAATGCCCAGCGTTTTGTCGTTGCAACATGACGTCCATGGTGTGTTATTTCCTCATATACACTCGAACTACAGCTGACACACTACAGAAACTTCCATAAAACAAGTCTTGCCCTTCGCTATCAAGACTCTGAAAGATGCTGGCTATAATATCGTTACTGTCGCGGAATGCCTCGGAGAGCAACCTTATCACAGCATTGGACAGGCTCAATCGAGGACGGTGAGTACTGATACTTCTTGACCCAGTTGACCTTCAGCCTTGTATGCTGATACATCACGGACTCGTAGTCTGACTGGTATTGCTGAGTGCGGAGTCTAACTTGATAGAAGCGTCTCGAGCATTCAGATCCGTCATGACTCTTTTTCTCTCTCTCGGAACTTTGGAATTTGCATCTGGAACTTCTGTGTCTATTCTGTCTGAGAATATCTCTTCTATTCGTTTTTGTGCCACGAACCTTGGGAATCTGGGGATTTTGTCTAGTCGATTTAGTTGTGATTTTTTGTACCTGCCTACAACTAAATGATATCCACTCCTTTGTTTCGAACACTGGGACTCGCTTCAGGCGGCTTTGACGCCCATGATCTCACGTGACGTGCGGGTCGCCTCGCGCCATGCCGGCTATACATTCAGCGGTTCAATTTGTCGTCATCGTTAACCACGACCATGTTCCGATAACTCATGGGCATTGCATACAGTACTCAGAAGAAGCCTCCACCTCATTAACTGGCCTGTCAATTAGATGTCATATGTGCAGAAGGTCAGAGCTGCGTTGTTTGTAATGATTACTGTGTCTCTTCGGGTTTGAAATACTGACGCGCGGCAGTTAAACACACCAACAGGTGTTCATTGGCGCCCGCATTTGCGGTGGCTTACCACGACACAACCACATGTCACCCACTCTATGACCAAACAGGATGCTTGCTCAGAGCTGGAACCCCTCATCCTCGTTCCCTAATAGCATTTGTGAACCCTGACTTCCACGGAATCTGATCATTGCCGCAATCGTTCATATGACTTAATACAGAGGAATCGCCAACTCGAATCTCGGCAGAAGAAGTTGAACCATCGACGGGGTGCAGAGCATAAGCCTCTTGTGTTGAGCGAGCCGCTTGCTCTATACTTAACGATGGAGGATGAATAAGGATCTAGCGCGATCGCTTATTGTCAGGTTCTAAATGCGTCGGATCCGCCCCAGCGGCTCCCATTGCTATGTCTGGAGATCGTCTCAGGTCAGTATTCAGGTTTTAGGGTGCTTCTTCAGCGTTTATCTGGCGTTCATCTATTGGCAATTCTCGACCTGATCGGCCTGCAGGGCGTATTCTCCGTCCATTCAGCGTCAGAGTCATTGCATCTAGCTGCTTTTTCTAACGCCCCAAGGACAGCACTCGTAATCGACAAACATCTCTTCCCCTTAAATGCCCATTCAGAAGTGGTAAGTATTAACGGCGAAGGTAATTTGGCCGAACATCCATTGCGCCTGTCATATTCCGTAAATAACCTACATTCTTCCTGCTACGCGCTTTGCAGCTTTGTAAAGCGACACATGGTGGCTCGCGTATGTGCTGTTCTTTCTTTTTACCTAGTTTATCAACAATTGATCATACCTGTCTCGATCAGTGTGAACACTTTTGAAGACCATATCGCCCCCCACTTTGACGGAAGCAGACGTGCCCAAAAGCTCCCACTTGAAACTCTCGGGCAGCTTGGTCGCCGCGCCCACGAAATTTTGCCAGTCAACTCGACGTCTGCACAACCCCACCACGCCTCTTATGTCGTCTGTTTCGCCCAACCCCGATGAGAACAACAACAAGGAACCTTGGTCCCCTAAACGCAGGGGACCAGGCTGCATTCCGTGGCGTTATTTCTATTTCCGCTGCTTCTGCTTTTTCATGCTGGAAGTAGCCTTCATTGTTCTCGCCATCTGCCTACAGTTCAAACATCCTCTCTTCCCATTTCCAATTCTCTACACTCATTTCGAAACCACTGCTATCAAGAGTGCGACAGGAACTCTCTTCGGCCTATGGCACACACTTGCCCAGTTCACTGTCTCTGGAATCGTTTTGGAGGCCTTCAGTCGAGAGTGGTCCATCCACCGTCGGCGTGACAACAAAGAAGGTCCCAGCAAAGAAGATCCCAAAGATTCCGTTTCCACTATCACCTCGGGGTTATTGGAGCAGTCTTGCCATCTTTTCGGGTGCAAATCGCGAACCTCCACCTTCGTATTGGCTATGTTGGCCTCAGTATCCGGTTTTTTTTTGCTCCGTGTCGGTCCGTTCGCGATCGTAGTTGAGAATAACTCTTTTGAGCGAAACATAACAGTAGGAGGCTTAATACTCGGGACTTCCGACATGAGTCATGCAGCAGTAAAGGTGGAACAAGTGCTGGGCCTCAATCTGGGTTATGTCACGCAATCGAATTTCGTTATACCCAAACCTGCTTATAACGCTTCACGGAGTGGCGGTCTCCTTCGTTACGACAGCGATGTCATCACCTTCAACCACTCGTGTGAATGGCATGCACCGTCGTTCAACAGTACAGCCCAGATTGCGGTAATTGGGAGCGAGGAATTCACATTCAACCTGTTTAGAAATTCGCCTTCGCCAGGTAAGGTTTTGATTGATGGTTTACAATTCTATCAAGTGCTGACAAGTGGTCCTTTAGCGTCGACCACGTTTGGAACTGGAGTCTTTCCCCTGTCTCAAGGGGACTCGCCGACTGGTCATTCCGCATTCCTCATATTTGGCGGAAATTCGACTTTGAAGTTGAATTCGGACAATTTCTCTTCCCCGGATGCCGTGCTGAATTTGACCGCGACACCGGCAACCGAAAACACCATCGATCTCAGCGACTTACCCGTTGCATACGATGCTTCTTGGTTCAACTTCTCGTCTCAAAGGTTCACTGCGACTGGCGGTGGCCCTTTGGTGTTCCGCGCCCCGCTCGTCACTGCACTTCTCTGCAACGCACATCCTGTGCTCACTACCGGAACAGTGTCACTTGCCTTAAACAACCTCAATGTGACGCTACATCATAATTACGTCGGCAACATCAATGAAACCGATGTCCCTACCTACTTTACCTGGGCGCACCACGGTGTGGGCGATATTCAAGAGTATGTAACGACCAGAGCACCAGGTCTTTTCGGAGGCTCCTCGGATTTCGCGCGTCCACTGTTGGTTGACTTCACCGCTCTTGCGGCACATGTCTTCCTCCCCGAGATCGAGCCCGATGCCTGGCCAACTGCGAGCCTACGCCCGCTTCCTTTGGACCAGATCTCTCTTCACATGGACGCTCTTGTGCTTTCCGCGTCAAAGGCACAGAGAGTTGAAGCAACGCTTGGATTTACGTCAGGAGATCTTCTGGAAAATTCTGGTTCCAGACCTATACTCGCAAAAGAACAGACGTCAGACCAAATTCTCGAATCCAATTTACTGTGGTTAGTGCTTACTGCTGGTTTTGCGTTGCTCACTCTACTTCTTTCTATTTACACCTCCTACCGTATCGATAAGGAAGAGCAACCACCTTTTGATCTTTGGAATATCCATAAAAATCCTATCGTTATGGAGAAGTGATTTCGCCCTACTACCATTTCTATGTTATCCCTTCTTGGTTTTTCATTTGATTGATCTCATTCTGCTTGTATTCGGTTCTGATGTGTACTTGTTGAGCAAGCGTATCTGTTGTTGCTCTACACATTTTGGTACCTTGTAGTCAATTGTGTCTCTCGTCCACTACTATAAGCAATAAGGGAAATGCATCAAGTGATGCGTTGCATCCACTGTTCGGCCTTGGCTTGTAATATAGCACATCGACACTGACGTCACTCATTCAAGGCGAGCATGGACATTGGCTTGTCGCCACCCCCATCATTGGATGCGTTCGGTGCACACGTCGACATAAGAGTTAGGAGTCGTTCTTTTGATCACCCTAAGTAGTTATTACTTAGACTCAAAGGAGTCTCAAGTCGTAAATCAGTTATGTGATCATGTGGCAAACCCGCACGGGTTTAAATAAACTTAAAGAGATTCTCCTTATCCCATTGTCATTGACCCGGTACTAAGCCCGCAATGCAGCTTATCTGTGCTACCGAATGCCCCCTGCCTTCAAATGCGCACCGACTCTATCCAGCGCTCAAGTGTGCAGCCCTCAGCCCTCGAGTAAGCGCTTAAATGGATCCAAAAACAAACAAGCGGGAGCGGACTGCTGCTGCGCACGGCCGATACGAGTCCTTTAGAATCGTTGTAGGGAATACTAATCCTTGGAATAAGTTCAGGTCAGAAATGTCGCGAGCAACTGAATATTTTCTCTGAAAGACTCGGAAGGGGGTTGGGCGTCAATAGCTCAAACTGCCAGCGAGTTTGTCCACACTGTCGTGCGCCGTAGCCTTTGTCAATAAGCAACTGGGGTCGAGGCAGAACCACGTGCTCTAAGTTACATGACAAACTTATGCGAAATCGCCGCCGGGATAAAAGAACGACTCCTAAAGGACTCGTAAGGAGTGCACGAACGCGCTCTGCGCAAACGTACACGACGACATACACACAAAAGACCACCGATCACATGCAGGGAAACGACAAACTTCTCCTCGATTTTCATGTGCCTGTGACAAGTGATTCTCGGTTTCACCAGCCTTGCTTTGAGCTTTCTTTTGTTCACGTTCACGCATCTCTTCCCCCCACTCTTATCAAACCCTACGGTACTGGGAAGTTTCTTTTTCCAGGGAACCTCTAGGAATGTCCCCCAGTTAATGGGCGTGTGACATATTTTCGTTTCTTATTTTTCCTAGTTGTTTCCCTCGAACACCCCTCAGCTTCGACCTACTCTCAAGTGCTCAGACCTTTGAATGAATATTGAACATATCCGCAATTTCGACCGGTGCAGCTGGAGAGCATCCGATTTCTTATGCGCATTTGACTATTTTTTTTGCCTTTCATACGGCCTTTTTGGAAAATCGTATGTACTGTTCTCTTGCTCCGCCTCGCTTCAACCCTTGCATGCATTCGTGCAGAATAGACTCAGGTTATCATTCAAAAGTCACTTCTTAAAGTACTTGTAACATGGCTGAATGAAACTGAAACTAATGCACTTTTTTTGAGATGATTCGCGAACCAGCCGAACAAGGCGAAGCACGACCGGCAACGTCCATCGACTGCTACGTTGGCGGGTGCATTGGGCGCCCGACCGTGAGCATTATAAGTATCTGGTGCATTGAATGGAACCCCATGCATTTCGAGTATGTTGCGATATTTGAGGTACATCATTACATTGAATTTTTCTAATATGTTCGTCGTATAGCCTACTATGCAATGTCTCTCTTCCATACTGCCGATGATTTCAACCCAGGAATCCTTCAAACGTGGTGAGCCATCAAACGAATATTTACTCCCAAGATGTGAGTACATGCTATTTCTTCTTCACTCGTACTTAAGCCACCCGAGGGCTTTCAAAAACGTTTCCTCCGCTTATGGAACTATCAATTGTCATTAGTACAACGCTCATTTTCCCACTTAAAACATGACGTGAAGCGACAGCTTCTTCACAAATTAAGGCAATTCCGGCTGCGACCAAGGCAAGGAATACTAGGCAAGTGGCACAAATCTTTTGCACAAAGTAACATCTACATGAGAAGCCTCATTCCTCCCCCGCTCCCCCTTAGCGGGACTGAATAGTGCTCATTCGTAAAAAATGGTACTTGACGCATATCATTGGAAATACACTGTTCGTACATGATGCATAATGAATAGTACAACCGGAGGTAAAGCTCAATCAGACATGTCGGTTCGCGGAACTATCAGCAGCCCCGTCCAGTAAGAGAGCAAGAACCGAACTCCGGATCGACACCAAATGTGTAGGGACCCGGAGTCCAGACCATTTTGCCAAAACCACCCTTCAAGGGCTAGTAAGCAGACATTCCAGTGACCGACGAAAAGCTATCTCACCAGGTTGCAACTGGCGGTAGTAGTCCACAACGCCGCATTGCAAGCTTCTTCGGATGGTGTCGCAGTGGTATTCCCAGTGTTAAACGCGGTGAAATCACCTGGATGTTTAAGAGTAGTTAGCCATTCTGCGGACTTGAAAGTCAAGCATCATTGCAAGAAACATACACTTATGACCAGTATAAAGGTTATAGCACGCGCCGCTGGATTCACCGGTGTTGAGCTGAATTCGGCTGGTTAAAAGCGACAGGATATCTTCATGATAATAATGTCCTACCTTGATTTGAGCAACGCCTTTGCAGAAGTCGCAAATGAACGGTTCACACATGCTGGCCGGACCGGTACCAGTTTGGTAGCATGTTAGGTCTGGCGGAATGCGAGCCAATACAACAGCAGCACAGGCGACCAGAGCAATCTTAATAGACAATAATGAGCCGGGCTCATCCCAGAGTGAAATTTCGAGGAACGTACGAGATTCAGCATGTTGATGGATGTCAGGAGAATATGAAGAAGACGAAGGGCTATGGGACTTCGTTTGCAGGGAACTTGCGTATATATACAAAATCGGCACTTTGCAGTAAATTGCGACCTGTGCAATCTCACATCATAGGTTTCCTCCTTCTCAACCTGTCCATCAATTCTAGAGCTGTTCGCCACTTTAATGATAACAACAGTATCAGTGCTCCAGTGCTCACCCGAAGTGTGTGGCGCCATTGCCTCATTCACGGGTGAAGAAGACCGAGGGTCTATTTCATAGTCGATTGTGAAATGTTTAGACAACTACGGCATCCATCCATCTTTCCCTCCGAAAGTGGAAAACACCAGGAGGCAAGAAGTTCATGGCGCTTCCTAGGGCGCTAACGGATTCCAGGGTCATTCAATTTTGACACAATCTAGGCGCCTTTGTATTAATGTTACCCATTTAAGTGGCCTGCGGCACCAGCCGATTGGTAACGCTCCGATATTTCCACATCTAAGCCTTAAGGGGAGGTTCTCGCCATGAGCCTATTCAACAGGTGATGCTCATGCGCTGACGTCACAAGCGCCCCCATTTTTTAGAAATATACCTTAATTGGATGTCCATCTGTCGAGTTTAGAAATCTAAATCTAAAAGCTAAACTTACGAAAATGGATATGCCGAACAAGCCGTCGTCCAAATCGGGTTTTGAGCGGGTCGGATCTCGAATCCAATCTTGTTCCAAACTTTAATCTGGAAGAGTTGCTCTAAATTTCCTGTTTTTCAGACTCGGTCATATCTCTGCTCGTCGAGACTACATTCCATCGCCTGATCCAATCGTTTTGGTGGTTCTACCTCATGTTTGAGGCTTAGACACTACCTATGACACAACAGCGTGATTTACTTATCAAAATTATATTCAGCTTGTGGGATCGGTCCCTCCTGACCAGTTTTCGGGTGAAAACAAATAGAAAACAGGGAATCAAAGACGATTGAGCATTACCGGTAGTATAAACCGTGCTCTCTGATTGTGCACTCGTCTTCTTCGTCCCTCAGTGCTTGTAGCTGGTGTCGAAATTGAACTTGGAGGTGCTTAAACTCCTCATGTTTGGTAACGTCGTCATTGATCCAAGTATCTATGACAGAGAACACAAGTCTTATCTTGTTAATCAGCTTGTATGGCATCTGATTTCATCTAGGATATTCTAACACATGGTCTAGAAAAATAGATGTCGGAGTCTCGAATTGAACAAGGTTTAGAGAATAATCTAGGATTCTAAACCCCATGGATCGTCATCCACTATCCGAGCTAGAAGAGGTACAGTTTGGTCATCCTAGCGCAAGGACGAGCGCAGGGTGACTGGGCCTGTTATGCGCAATATTTTACGGCATGCGCTCTCTATACGCTTCTCTGCGCTCAGGGATATCAGGCACCACTGCGCTCAAGTCCTACCCTGAATTCCAGATACCCAGACTCAACTTTATACACCAGATATTGATCTCATACTCCTCCTTTCTTGCTTCCTGGGTCGATACTGGCGGTGGCAATTACCAACTTGGGCTGCCATCATCCAGAAATCAGTGGAAGGAAACCGTAATACCGCACAGTGTGTCAAACGCCGGGGCCGCTTTTGACATTGCAACCCTTGGTTCCTGGCGGGCGGCTATCTTGGCGTCTATCCTGCATCAAAGCAAGATCAATTGGTTATGGAGCGGAGCCCTTCTAAGCCTCCTGGAGCTGAAACATAATTTATTGACGTGTCTCTTCGTAATCACTATTTCGAGCTCATCCGCGGAAGCTCTAGCTGTCCGACCCCCGACAATGGGAGAAGCACTCTCGCCGCGTTTATCTATGAAATGACCTTTCGAACACAATGTGACTAAGCACAGTTCTTGACCCCAGTTTTGAGTTCTCAACTCATTGCAGACAAGACACAAGACATACGTACAAAACCTGGAAAATAATACTAGCCATTGCACAACTTTTTCGCAACAGGACAGTGCAGAGAAACCTGATGATCTCCTCTACCAGATCATATGCATACTGAGCTGGATTAAGAGCATCAATATGGCGTTAAACATAAAGGACATTATGGTTCCGAAGTATGGGATCTCCATACTTTGCAATGAGGCTGTTTCATGGTTGCTTCGATGACATACAAGTCCCTTGCGTCGATTGGTGTACAAAAAGAACCTTGCTTCTCAGTGAAGTGCCAACACGTTTTTGATACGACAGGAGGTATGCATCCACATCAAAGCGACTACTTTCAGGACCCCCGATAGAAGCTCTCGTTCAAAGGAAGTGAGCGCCAAGTTATTGTCAAGAATTGGCACCTTGAATTCGGCTGTTCCGATACAGTACTTGGCGCCTGCTGTCAAAGAAGTCCTGACTGCATCATGGTAACTTGTCTCTTTGGGTTAAATGAGGTTCCAGAAGAAAGGGTTTGACGAAGACTTCTCACAGACGAGCGAGTGTCCGCCAAATATGATCGATTCGTGTTCCTGGCGCCTGCCTGACTGCTGCGAGTATTCAGTAGTAAACGCTACAGCACATTATTATAGAACAGGCGCCATCATCAGACCGGTTTGAGGTGACATCACAACATAATCGTTCTTCAGATGTTCCATCACTCGTACTAGCGGGCTCATTGAACTGTATTAATCAATACTGGCAAATCACGGAATACGGATCTGGCACTCCCGTCCACCAGCAGATAAATTGACTGGAGCTCGTCAGAAAAGCTTCTTCAGAGTCAAACGAGCCCGCTCCTTTTACATCCTTTCTTTCCACACTGAAGCACCCTGTATTCTTGCAATGCTTAGAACGACAGTTTGTGTCATTTCCTATACCTCTCGATGACCGACGGTTCACCAGCCTCCAGCTTGTCCTGGTTTGCCTATGCGCCATGGTTATGGCGCAGTCAAGTTCAATCTCAACGAGTTGTATTACTCCGACGGCCACTGCCTCCCTGGCGTCGGGTTCCACCTCCCCGGCCTCCGCCACGTCGGGCTCTAGCTCCCCGGCCTCCACCACGTCGGGCTCCGCCGCGCCGACCTCTACCCCAGCCCGATCGAGTTGCACCGATTTTATTCAAGACTACTGCAATGGCAAGATCCCGACCAATTCTGTGAGGGCTCCCATCAGATACTATGAGAGGGGCTTTGCTCATTCAAACATTTTCAATACTAGGTCGGCTCAGGAAACCTTAAAACCAATTGTCTCCCCATATCATCCGGTGCATTTTGTGAGTTCTACGTCTTTACCCCAAAGAATTGCTCTCTGATCTCGTGCGATACAGGCATGTTTGGGGCTCAGAACGGAGGAGACCCTGGAAATCCTCCCCCAGCAGACGTGTGTTCTAAGTCCCTTCAGCAAGTTTTGAACGACTGTAGTGGAGTGAGTGCGCCTCCCAATCTCTCAGTAGTAGTTGATACAATTTACATTCCAGGCCGGAACATGCATGATCGGAAGGCAAGGCTTCAACTATGGCATGAACATCGTCACGGGAGGAGATTGCGGGCCTAGGAAGTGAATGTTGGCGTTATGTGTTGAGTAGGCTTTGATGACGATTTCTCCTTGGATGCTTTATGTACCATAGATAGGGGCTCGTGTTCTTCATTGACTTATGAGATAGCATACCATCTCCTGGTCAAGATCATTTGAAGAATATGTGATCTTTTTACTTTCAGGTGCGTGAAGCGAGAGCTTGGCGTTCAGACCTTAGGGGTGAAGCTCTTTCGTGTCAGAAGACTGAAATCGACGGTCTGATAATTGATTTTGAAATCTGACCAACGGTCCAGTGACTTATTTCTATCATCCTACATCTCTTTCCGTTAGAAAGAGCAAGATGTGACTGATACGTTGCCAGTAGCCTATATCAGCTGCAGTGCCACACCACAACCTTTTCGGATGCTTCCGAGAACAGTAGTGCCGGATTGACTGATGATTTTTCGATGACGATGATTGATTTCAGACTAACACCAAGATTTCTTGACTACTGAACTTCGCGAATTTAGGATACGTCTCCTTCGCTTTATCTCACGTAGTCAGATACTCCATTTGCCATGCAGCCCAAGTAGTAACTCATTGAGTTTACCAGGATTTAGGACCGAAATCTACGGACGTTGTAAAGCAGCCAGACATCCAAGATTGGTCGACAATTTGAGCGATCCTAGATCGTAGCCTCTGACGATCATATCGGCCCTGAAGTTGTATGTTAAAGTGAATGATCAGATGTCGTCAGAGCTTTATTGATTTTTGGCTTGATTTCACACCGATTTCAAGGATATTCAATGGAAAGAACCTCAGCACCTGCCCAACTTCATCCCGGATGGAACGCACTAAGAATTTCTAGTCGTGTTTTTCTAGTCGTGTGAACGAAATCCACTCGATTAGCATCACTTATTTTCCGCGGTCTTCACCCGGACCAAAGCTTCTGCAATACCATTGAACGTATGACAATCCTGCCCACCTTCTGGCCACAGAAGAATTTAGTTACTAGCGTCACGAGGTGTATGATCAGTACACTGACGGTATGTTCTCGGCAATCAATACTGATCAAGGTCGTCAATTGGTCGTTGTTCCCATCGAAGCACTGGGCCGGCGAGTCAATACTCCACATGGCTTATTGAAACTTTATCATGATAATCATGATAAATACAATCATAATAAGGTCGGAACCTTTGATAACATTTCAGTATGTTTCAATAATATGGCTGCCGTATTTACTCACCGGCCCAGTGGAAGTGATAAAAACAGACCTAATATTAGTTCAAAACTCCTTCTCAGCACTGGGGATCATGTGCACTCCTGATGGACACTGTGGGGCTCCCGAAGATCAAATTCAAATATAGCCCATAAAACCGAGCTCCAGTCTTGCCATTCACTAAGCTGCGCTCTGTCGTGCTTCCCCTCTTACGCTCAATTTGCAAATGCCACCGCTGCCCCGGCCAACGTCCCAACCACCCACATATGCTGAAGCAGTTTCTAGTCAAGCTTATTCACATGAGCCCGCCTTCATAGTTTTGGCTCCAGGTAAGCTCTAACTCGAGGTGAAAAGGACGAGCATGACAACTTTCGGATCTTTGCAGTACGGCGGGCTCCAGAAGATACACCTAGAAAAAGGGACCCCCCTGTCCATGATATTAGTGCTGGAGACAGGTTGGTGGCATTGGCGGATATTGGAATCAAGAAGGTCAGTCGCACTGTAAGCCCATCTTCAAGCCCCTAATATCAACCCTTTCAATTTGAATCGGTAATTTGGTGTGTTCTTGGTAGACCATAAAGGCGCTAACGCCCAGTAATCCAAAGAAGTCAGATAGAAAGGAAGAGGACGGCGTCAAATCGTCGTGATAAGTGGGAAAAGGATCGGGGAAGGGCTGGGGATTTTTTATTTGGACCACTGAGGCGAGTCCTCGGTCGTCTTGTTCGAGGCCCGAGGCCTGATGCGTCATAAAGCTTTCAACTGGGAGGCGGTAGGAACAGGGTCTATGGTTGCCCGAAGGTCGGCAAGTGCATAGTTTTGTAAGACTTGACTCTTTCAGATGTGACTCGGTATATCGGTTCAACAGCTCGGCTTCCCGAGGTTCCATCACCTGAGAGCTTGAGAGTATTCTGACTGAGCGATCAAGCGCTGCCGGCCTCTTCCGGCCGACATTTTTGTGGACGTTGATGCATTGATGTTTGGTCACACGTCCGGACCACACCAGATCCACCGCTCTTGCACTCATTGAACTCCTGCAAGTCTCTCCAGCACAAGCAGCTGGGTCGCCCCGATTAAATCGACTCCTGATAAAACAATCTCCTCATACCGTGTTACTAAAAATGCTCTAGTGAGCAGTTAGGGCTTTCAAACATGGAATCCTTGGAATGGTAGTGTGCAGAATTGTCGATACATACTATGTACATTTTCCTGGGTTTCCGCATGAATCACCACAAAAGCCCTAGTGCTCAACCATCGAAAATATAGTGATCCCAACAGTACTGTCGTTTAGAAGCCTTCCTCTGATATGAGATACAGCCTGGTACAGCACCTACCTCAACCCTTGTCACGTTGCGTCTGATACCCAGGCTCATATATGAAGAATTCCAAGGCTGTCGCTCATTGATCTCCGTGGTCCCTCACCTCAACAGGCCTTATTGTCCTACTCAACTATCTGCGAGCCTTCTCCCCTCTCTGTCTCCGGATCTTGTCATCGCTTCGGCTTCCCGCTCGACACCTTCCCTTCCCTTTACCTCAAGGACACACGACCTTCTACCACGTTCATACGGAGACGCTGGTTTAGTCAATGCGCGACGAGGATGTGGATATTGAGTTACTTGTCAGACAGTCAGCTGCTGTGACTTGGGTAGCAGGTGAGTCTCGTCCGATTCCACGTTTTAGCCTGTGGACGCTGCCTTAGTCCTCCCCCATACTCTCCTTACTCATCCTCGACGTACTTTCTTCTCTTTGTCGGGTTGTCCAAAATTGTGACTGTTTCCTGGCCATCCTTTCTTGAACATCACGACAGAAGTTGAACTATTTTGTGATGGAATGTAACCTATCCTGACAATTTGATATCATTCTATCGGTTTCGCTCTATCCTATTTTATTTCCTCTTGTCCCATGATTATTCATGGACAGAATTTTATTCCTCATTGATAATAGCTGGAGATCCTTGGACTGGGAGCTGGACTGTTCCTCGATTGCACTTTCCATATTAATTTTAGAACATGTCGTTGACCTATCGTCTGACGGCAGGAGCATGTACGACGACTGCTTTATCATCATCTAGTCACCCTCGAGAAAGAAGTGAGCTCTATTATCGCTATATTCCACCTCACTGACCACCTGGCTATGCATCATCAGATCACACGAATGTGGTCGTCGGTCTCCTTCTCTCGATTCACCTCTGTCACCGTCAGACAACACATTTTACTTTAGAAATAAGGCCTCGCTTGCGAAATTTTTGTTCTTTGCCAACCGATATGTTGTAGAGGGAATGCTCGTGTACGCCTAGTTCTCCGCTTGTTTATAGAGGACGCGATTGATGATCCCTAGTTTCAACTGCATCTGTAAGGGAATCCTATCATTTCAGAGCTGAAACTATTTAGCATTTCTGAATACAGCAGCTTCACAAACATTTCGTCCTGCACCCGTGAGTGTTTACTTGATCCTTGCTATACAGTTACTAATCCAATCTAGTTGTGCGTCGTATTCTTCTAGTTATTGCAACCAACTCGATCAGCTGTTCTTTCTTCGATGGCTAGTCGTGTGCGTGTATTGCCCAAGTTGATTATCTTGGTGTACTCTTCAGCGAGAACCTCTTTAAGGACGGTAACAGTCAGTACGGCGATTGTACAGGGGATTCTTCTCCTGCGAATATTGGCTTTATGTGGGTACTTCCTTTCTTCAAGGGCTTTCACTAATCAGTGGCAGACCGCAAAAATATGGTCAGTCGAACCAGGACCGGCCTCGAATTGTCATTCATTACTTCTCGAACACCTACAGCTATCCCTTGGCACTGCTCTCTTCTTTTACTTTGGTAAGATCGCGTGCACCTCTGGCTTACAATTATCGGTTCAACTACACATAACACAGGAGTAGTAACTCTCGTAGGTTTAACCATCCAAGATTATGTCAAGGAGCAAGTGATTAGTACGGGTGTCATCCTCTACAGAAGAGCACAATTCTGATATTTATCTCCTGAACAGTCGATCACACACTTGAAAGTCTACCCGGCTGCTATGCCAAAATGGTACCCGAGGTCATCGCTGGGTTTTGGTATGTATGTTTGAATGTTCTTCGCACTTGAACAACCAAGTAATTAACACCGTGCACTAGGATTGCTCCTCTCATCGTTGAGAGTATGACACGGCTTTCTGGTTTGTCAAAACGTAGTCGCTTAAAAATCCTTTAGGCGTTCTGTTCATCCTCGTCATTTCTCGAGTGCTCTGGTGGTGGCGAGAGGGTCATACAATCAATGGTATTCTACAAATACTGGTATACACATCATCTTTAAGACCTTTCGGTTATGCTCATGTCGACTATGCAATTAGGTAACGGATTCCTCTATGTACTATGCTATGTGGGTCACCAAGTTTCTCCCTCAGACAACAAATCGAATTGACCGTCCACTTCTTATAGAACTTTTGGTATACATCATCCTCCCGTCTTGTTGGGCATCTCTGAGCGAGTTAATAGCCCTTCTAGTCTCTAGCTATTGTGTATTTCATTGGGGATCACCATTCCTTTCGAGCCTCCTTGTCACACCAAGCACGACGGCTGGCTGTATATTGGAAAGCTACAATACTGCCTTGCTTTTTTTATCGGTCTGAAATTGTGTATATTTTGGGATCATCAAGAAGCGGCTTTGGAATGGCACCCTCGCTTTGATGTTGGAAGTTCACACTTGTCAAGCCATCTCGCCACCCACATTCTCAATGTCTGACTTCTATTTGATGTCAAAAACCCATTACTCTCCACAGCCATACTTGATGGAACCATCAAACCCCATCCATCCTTGATCATTATATTCAGACAACTGTGAATTGTATGGGCTCAATATGCCTGCAACTCATCCCGACCTTCAACTTGGTGACCCTCTCTTCTTTCTTCCATTTTTCCTCCTCGCGTGCTGGCACAGCAAACTTATATTGCCCATAGGAAGGTGGAGGAATGACACCAAATGTGGCAGTTGGGTGACATTGAGATTATGCCTTAGCCTTTGTCTTCCTCATCAATCCAGCCATCTACCCCAAATAGCTGAATCATCCCGATCAAATTGATTCTTGATTAAACAATCTCCTCACATTGTGTTACTAAATATACTCTGGTGATTGAAACACAGAAAAGCCCTAGTGCTCAGCCATTGAAAAAATAATGATCCCAACAGTGCTGTCATTTAGAAGCCTTTTTCTGATATGAGATACCTGCCTCAACCCTCATCTGATACCCCACGCTCATATATGAAGAATTCCAGGGCTGTTGCTCATTAATCTCTGTGATCCTCACCTCAACAGACCCTATTGTCCTACTCAACTATCTGCGGGCCTTCTCTCTTCTCTGTATTCACATTCTGTCATCTCTTGTCATCGACTGTGCCTCAACACAACACTTTGGCTTCTCGCTCGACACCTTCTCTTCCCTTTATCTCAGGGACACATGACCTTCTACTATGTTTATATGGAGACGCTGACTTAGTCAATGCACAACGAAGATATGGATATCGAATTACTCATCAGACAGTCAACTGCTGTGACTTGGGTAGCAGGTAAGTCTCATCCAATTCCACGTTTTAGCCTGTGAATGCTGTCTTTGTTATGATCAGCGGAACTTCATTCCCATATTTGGACGGTGACATCATCTTTGATCCGGACTCCTTTATTTATCCATCTGACGATTCTATATTTGACCCTTACTTCCCAGCATGATCCGAGTTCTATATTTGACAGACTATTTCTGGATATGTAGTATGTGGCCACATTTCTTTGTCTCCCTGCTGTAGTGCTCGCTGGTATCCCTAGCACTCTCCCTTGCCTCGGACCTTAGTGTAACTCTACCTTCACCCTAGACCCAGTGACCATCTATAGTTGGTAGAATTACTTTTGTATATAAAGCCGATGTAGTAGTAGGAATAACTCCCAAGTTATATACTAGTTTATATCATGCATAAACCTCTTGTGTGATAACTAGTTGAGCTCTTATCAGTCGCTCTCTTAAACTCTGCTTGTGTTTGCTCGTGTATAAGTGTTATACGGTGCACGTTAACCTTTGCACGTTACACCCTGCTCTAGGCTAGACCCTTGTCACTAGAGTGTGTGGTAAGGCCCGCCGATTCCTACAGATAGGCCGGGTAGCAATAACATAAGTATATAACTTCCTTTGCAAACCTTCACGTGCATCGTATTCTTGGATTCCATAGGGCTCTATACTCCATCGCTAGGCAACCCTATACCGCAGGCTCTATGCTCTATTGCTAGGCTCCCTGCACTGATTGGCTCTATGCTCTATCGCTAGGCTCCCAATCACAAGTG
>KQ962381.1:19065-44507 GCA_001563735.1 Leucoagaricus sp. SymC.cos | reverse complement strand
TACTCAGGAGAACTACTCAGGGAGTATAAAGCCACAAATAAATTACCACAGAACAATGCAGGAACCTGCTTCAAGCCAACCAAGCGAAAGTACCACACTCAAAAACCATAAAAACCCACATACCCTTCCTCTTTTCCAGTCATACCAAATGTCCCATCCTCACCATTGCTTTCTATCAATTCCACATACCACACCCCTGTGCTCCCATATGTCCGATGACATCCAACCCTGGACCCACCTCGATATGCTCTCCTTCTTCACCCCAGATATTGAATGGTATTCTGACAATGAACGAGAATACCTCCGACAACATCTTGAACGAGTGGATCACCACTCCTCCTCTGACACCGCCGCTGACAGCCAGTCAGATACCACTACTGATCCCAGGACCTATGACACAGCTCCCCAGTCTCCAGAACCTGTATCAACAGGACATGCTACCAATGCCGCCAGTTCCAACCAATATGCCACAACCTCCTCCATTAGTCACCATCCTCGACATCAAAGCCCCTATCACTTCTCACCACCCTCCCCCTCCACCACAGCTCAAATACAGGCCCAACTCGTTTCAACCATTGATTGCGCTAGAGAAACCTGGTCCTCCATGTTTGCCTATTATAATGATAATCCACAAATAGCTACCATGGTCAACACCTTCTGGTTGAATGTCCTTACTGCTTTTCGTCAACAACGTGACTCCACGCTTGCATACAATGATGCCATCCAGAGCTATAAAGACCTAAATAACAGCGACTTCCCCCGTCACTATCTTAAGATTTGTCAAAGGTTCCTCTTACTTGATCGCACTGCGAAGCGGACAGGAACTTCGCAACGAGATGTACGACATAGAGAGACATGTCTGAAGGATATTCTTAACCCTGATGACACCACTCGATCAACTCCATCTGAAGACCCACGCCCCCTGGTACATAATGAAAATCAGGAGTTGGCTAACAACAATGACAACGACGGAAATCAATGAGCTCAAGAAGCTTCTTTCAGATGATCCTCCTCCTCCCCACCTGGCTACAGAAGAAGATGCTTCTACTGCCGTTGATTGGGTCATATCAAATTGGAATGTGCACGCTATCGCTGCACTGGTTGCCGCAGATACGGTCCCAGGCATACTAGCTGCCAGTGTCCAGAAAATTCTCAACTGAGGAATTGACCACGAGTTCTTCCTTCCACTGTTCGCCCCCAATCACCCACCACCTCATCGCGATCCAGCCCAGCTCGAATACGACGACCTCATATTCCCGCTCCAGCAAGTTGTATCGAAAATAAAGGAAAAGAACCTAGGCAACGTCACCCTCCTCCCCAGACCAGCAACCCTGATGAACATATCCTTACCCGACCCAATACTCCTGTCCCCATCTTGGCCTACCTCTCCAATTATCCCAACAACATCTCCGCTCAACAGCGAACTATCCCCGACAATGAACCCTCCCCCAGAGCCATCTTTGTCGAAGCCCTCAACTGACGAGACCAACATCGTAGCCAACCCACTCGACAATGACCAATTAGAGTCACCCTTGTGCCCCTCTCTCACGCCGGAATCTCTCCCACTGTATTTAATGACTGTAACATCCAACCACATCTTCCACCAAATCAATCCACTGACAGGACGATGCCAAGTCCATCTTCCCCTCCTCCTCGCCGCCATCGAACAGCCCGACCTTGCCCCTACAGTCGCCCTTGGCAATCTATGTGAAATGGAACACCTGGACCAAATATTCATACCAGAAGTCAATACAACAACTATTCCCCCGATTCCCTCGACGTCGACCCTTACACTGACTTCGACCCAGTGGCCAACTACAACATTGATGGAGAAGGATGCTTCGATCGTTAATGAGATTGATACGGAGATCAATCCTTACGAAAGGGATAATGTTATGATCAGCAGAACTTCGTTCCCATATTTGGATGGTGACATCATCTTTGATCCAGACTCCTTTATTTATCCATCTGACGATTCTATATTCGACCCTTACTTCCCAGCGTGATCCGAGTTCTATATTTGACAGACTATTTCTGGATATGTAGTATGTGGCCACATTTCTTCGTCTCCCCGCTGTAGTGCTTGCCAGTATCCCTAGCACTCTCCCTTGCCTCGGACCTTAGTGTAACTCTACCTTCACCCTAGACCCAGTGACCGTCTATAGTTGGTAGAATTACTTTTGTATATAAAGCTGATGTAGTAGTAGAAATAACTCCCAAGTTATATACTAGTTTATATCGTGCATAAACCTCTTGCGTGATAACTAGTTGAGCTCTTATCAGTCGCTCTCTTAAACTCTGCTTGTGTTCGCTCGTGTATAAGTGTTATACGGTGCACGTTAACCTTTGCACGTTACACCCTGCTCTAGGCTAGACCCTTGTCACTAGAGTGTGTGGTAAGGCCTGCCGATTCCTATGGATAGGCCGGGTAGCAATAACAGTCTTAGTCCTCCCCTGTGCCCTCCTTACTCATCCTCAACTTACTTTCTTCTCTTTGTCGGGTTGTCCAAAATTGTGACTGTTTCCTGGCCATCCTTTCTTGAACATCACAATGGAAGTTTAGCTATTTTGGGATGGAATGTAGCCTATACTGGCAGTTGATATCATTCTGTCGATTTTGCTCTATCCTATTTTATTTCCTCTTGTCCCATGATTATTCATGGACAGAATTTTATTCCTCATTGATAATAGCTGGTGATCCTTGGACTGGGAGCTGGACTGTTCCTCGATTGCACTTTTCATATTGATTTTAGAACACGTCGTTGACTTATCATCTGACAGCAGGGGCATGTATGACGACTCTGCTTTATCATCATCTGATCACCTTCGAGAAAGAAGTGAGCTTTGTTATCGCTATATTCCACCTAGCTGAATAGCTGACCATGCATCATCAGATTACGCAAATGTGGTCGTCAGTCTTCTCCTCTTGATTCACCTCAATCACCAGCAGACAACACAATCTACTTTAGAAATAAGGCTTCGCTTGCGAAATTTTTGTTCTTTGCCAACCGATATGTTGTAGAGGGAATGCTCATGTACGCCTAGTTCTCCACTTGTTTATGGAGGACATGATTGATGATCCCTAGTTTCAACTGCATCTGTAAGGGAATCCTATCATTTCAGAGCTGAGACTATTTAGCATTTCTGAATACAGCAGCTTCACAAACATTTCGTCCTGCACCCATGAGTGTTTACTTGATCCTTGCTATCCAGTTACTAATCCAATCTAGGTGTGCGTCGTATTCTCCTAGTTATTGCAACCAACTCTGATCAGCTGATTGTTGTCGTTCAGTTGTGTTTTCTTTCTTCGATGGCTAGTCATGTGCGTGTATTACCCAAGCTAATTAGAGTGTTGGCAAACTCTTAAGCGATAAACTCTTGAAGGACGATGACAGTCAGCACGGCGATTGTACAAGGGATTCTTGTTCTGCGAATATGGGCTTTATGTAGGCTATTTCCTATCATCAAGGACTTTCACTGATGAGTAGCAGACCGCGTAAATATGGTAAGTCAAACCAGGACCGGACCTGACTCAAATTGACATTCATGATTTCTCGAATACCTACAGTTGGCACTTGGCACTGCTCTCTTCTTTTACTCTGGTAAGATCGTGTGCATCTCTGGCTTGCAATTATTGGTTTGACTACACATGACACAGGGGGAGTAGTAACTCTCGTAGGTTTAACCATCCAAGATTATGTCAAGGAGCAAGTGATTAGTATGGGTGTCATCCTCTGCAGAAGACCTCAATTCTGATATTTATCTCCTGAACAGTCGATCAAACGCTTGAAAGTCTACCTGGATGCTATGCCAAAACAGTGCCCGAAGTCATCGCTGGGTTTTGGTATGTTTATTGCTCTCACTTAAATGACCAGGTAACTAGCATCATGTACTAGGATTGCTCCTCTCATCGTTGAGAGTATGATGTGGCTCTCTGGTTTATCAAAACATAATCGCTTACATCTCCCTTAGGTGTTCTGTTCGTCCTCGTCATTTCTCGAGCACTCTGGTGGTGGAGAGAGGGCTATACAATCAATGGTATTCTGCAAATATTGGTATGCACATCATCTTTAAGACCTTTCGGTTATGCTCATGTTGATTGCGCAACTAGGCAAGGGATTCCTCTATGTACTATGCTATGTGGGTCACCAAGTTTCTCCCTCAAACAACAAATCGAATTGACCGTCCACGTCTTATAGAATTTTTGGTATATATCATCCTCCCGTCTTGTTGGGCATCTCTGAGCGAGTTGATAGCCCTTCTACTCTCTAGCTATTGTGTATTTCATTGGGGACCACCATTCCTTTCGAGCCTCCTTGTCACACCAAGCACGACGGCTGGCTGTATATTGGTAAGCTACAATACTGCCTTGCTTTTTTTGCCAGTCTGAAATCGTTTAATAGGGCTCCTATTTACTGCTGAATCTCCGCAGGGTCAAAGCAGCTGATGAAACCAGCGCAGAGAAATCGAGTATACCTCTACATATCCGACGACCTTCGAGAGGCCTGCCAGCTGAAGGAGAAACAGAGTATATGTAGGACGTTGAGGATCTAGTATTCTACAAAGGTAAGTATGGAGGCAGAGAGCGCATTGTTGGCTTTGCCACGGACACAGACTCCCCTCCGAAGTCGACCCTGAGCGCAGATCTTTCTCCTTCAATCCCATCTGACGACTTGTCCGGTACCCGTTCTCCTGATAATATCGCCATCAATTCTTTTAATCGGCATTGTAACATTCATTTATTTGACATGTCTCCGTTGCTATGATTGCTTCATGATCGTTTCGTTCTCCTATGTAGCTCCTACTTTCAACAATGACGGCATCTACGTTGTTCGGCGACGTCATGACCCCAGTGGATCAGCCGGAAGAATTGCTCCATCTCGAAGAGCGCATGGCGCAACAGACTCCCTCCTGCATATCTCGAGGACCACACCAGATGCCACAATGTCATTGGGTCAGACTACCTCCTTACCGAGTCTGACGTCATTTCCAAAATTTCCCTAAAGGTATAAATACTCCGCAACGAGTCTCGGAAACTAACGACCTGCATCTAAACGACCATGTCTAATTACGACGATCCTCACTTTGACACTCGACCCACTGGCGCTATGCGACCAGAACATCATCTTCACGATTCCTCTGAGCCTTTACCAGGAGCTGCTGGAACGGGACCCAATGTGGACTACAATGAAAACAACTTCGGCGACACGGGCACTGATCAGCCTCGCTTTGGTGGTCAGACGCAGGATAGTCTAGGCCAATATGGAAGTGGCACGCCAGAGACTACCACAGGCAGGCAAGACAGGCCGTCGCAGGTTGGGTTCAATGACCAGAGACAATATGACACGCCTATTCGAGGCACCAATGCTACCGGAACAGGAGGAGAGTCAGCTTACTCGGATAGACCGTTGGGTGTCCAGCCAGCGAGACAAGGTACCCATCTTTCCATCCCAAGTTGGTAGAAAAGGGTCGTTGACGGTGCGCTAATTTTAGGAGGTGTTGCCATCGGTGGCCGTGAGAACGAAGACATACCAATGGGAAAGGCGAGCATAGGCGACAAAATGATTGGCAAGACTCAGAAGGTTTGTGATAACTCCTTCGAAGGATCACTTTAATGCTCATAGACTCACAGGTTATGGGCAAAATGACTCGTAACCCCGAGATGCACGAGAAGGGAGAGCTCCGGGAGGCGGGAGGTAGGGGAGCTGCCATCGGGAGTGCCCGCGCACCCCATGATTGATTTGACGATCACTTTTGTTGTACATTAGCCAATGCATTAATTTGATGTAATTGAATTCCATCGAGGCTGTGGAGGTTGGATCGCGATCTTCGCGTTCCATTATCGCCGCTTTTGACATGACGATGACTCAGGGTTTACGCGCGGCACAGCTCTGCATTCCTTTATCATCTACAGCCATCTTCTCTCCCCATGGCGTACCCTGAGGCCATGGAATCCCTGTTCAGCGACAAACTCAACAGCAACTATGTCCCAAACGATGATGAAGTCTCTCTGATCAAAGAGCTTCTCGCCGAGCCCGACCAGAAGCTGCACGATATAACTGGGGAGATTGAAGAGGTCAAGGCTCAGTTGGAGAAGTTGCTCAAAGAGAAGGAGGACCTCAATGAGCAGCTCAAGGCACACAAGGCACTTCTTTCACCAGCGCGTCGCCTGCCTCCCAACGTCATCCAACAAATCTTCCTTACTTGCCTTCCGTTGGATCGCAATCCAGTTCTCAGTGGTCAGGAGGCGCCTCTTCTCTTAGGGCGGATCTGTAGCCAATGGAGAGACATTGCCCTCGCCACTCCGAAACTCTGGGCGTCACTTCACATTGCCATTCCTGCAGACCCTCCTGTGCCGATGCCGCCGCCTATCGGTGGTGGTAACCCGCCTCCTAACCCACAGACGGATCACAGCACTCGCATCCAGGCAATAACAGCTTGGTTGAGCCGTTCTGATCCGTTTCCACTATCTATTTCCGTGTATAACTCCAGGTTTGACAATGTGGCGGGGAACGCCGTTCAGCTGTATCTTGATACCATCCTCTCATTCGCCCCTCGATGGAAACACATACACATGTCCGTTCCTCATCAGGTTTGGAATAACTTCCTTCCTCGTATTCGGGCGAACGACGTACCCATCCTGGAGAAAATATATTTTGACAGCTCGATGGGATACCATGGTGTGCCGGGATCACCTGGCACGGGTCAGAGGAGAGACAGTGGTGTCTTGAAAGCGCCAAACCTTCGTTCAGTCTCGTTGATCCAGTTTGAGCCTCACATCCTTCACCTTCCTCTTCGTTGGAATCGGCTCATAGAGCTGAATCTTTCTGGTTCCATTCCAACTTGGCAGCCCGTCGAAGGCTTGTCAATCACCGAAACACTTGCAATCCTCACACTCTGCCCCAATCTTGAGTATTTCAGCGTTCAATTCTCACTCGCTGGGTTCACCCCACTCGTCAACGGCGAAGATGGATTGCCAGATGTGGCACTCAATAAACTCCTAGGTTTAGCTATCACGGAGACCAATAACCTCGATTGTGCAGCCTTCCTCCGGCACCTCACCACGCCATCCCTGCGTTATATGAAGTTTCGTCGTACTTCACCGAATTCATACATAACTCCACCCGATTTAAATCAGTCTTCAACACTGAGGGCCATTCACATACCTCTGGCGTTGTTCCTCCGTCGTATCGGTGAACCTTTGGAGGAGTTTGAACTGGATGCTCTGTATATGACTGAAACAGATGTGATGAAGTGTTTGTCGCTCATGCCCGGGTTGAAGAAGTTGTCGTTGTGGAGTTACGGCTCTTCAGGTGCCCCTGCAAGTCCGTATGGGACCCCGGCGAGTGTTGCTCCTTGGGAGAGCTCGTTGTTTACGTTTGAGGATAGGCATTTGAAGAGGTTTGTACCTGGGCTGAAGGACGAGCCTGATGTCGGCGTCGGTAACCCGTCTGTCTTCGGTTGGGGCCCCGCATTCGTTCCTGCCCCTCCGGCGTGGGCTTTACCTCCTCCACTTCCTGTTGCTCCCCTTCAAACAATGCAGCTACCTGTTCCTCAACCTGCTGCTTCTTGGATTCCTGCAGTTGACGATGGCAGTGCCAGCAATGTTAACCAGGATGATGACCCTCCGACGACCGAAACTTCTGATTCCAACGCGGCAACCAAGACAGCAAACTCAGAGCTTGGCACTCAAAACACATCATCTAATGTTGACACCCCGACTGCTTCAGCGCATTCGCCGGCTCCAAGTCCTCCACCATTGCCTGCCTCGCTCTTCAAGGACAAAGGCAAGGCCCGCGCCACGGAGGCCGAAGACGACGATGAGCCTGTGACTGTTGACACATCCGATGTTCTCTGCCCTCTCTTAGAAGAGTTCCAATGCTCCGGTGCAATTTTCAGTGATGACACAATGTTGGCTTTCCTTCATGCACGATCATCTCTTGCTTCCAAACCACTACCCTCTTCCTCGGGGTCTTCATCTTCTAAATCCGCTGCTTCAACTTCTGCATCTGAATCATCAACTGAAAATCGACATAACCTGGCACGTCTCCGCAGGTGCAGAATCTCATATTCTATTGGTCGTGAAGAGAATGACGAAATCAAAGACAAGTTGGATGAGATTCGTAAGGAGACCGGGATGTATTTGGATGTGCATTACCCTCCTGTGCCTATGTCGGCGTATTACAGGAAGTACTCGCCGTACGATGGGTTACCAAGTGTACCTATTCTGGGTGCGGCGCCTGGTTCGAATGCAAACGGAGGTGTGAATACGATAAGTACCACAGGTGGTTTGGGAGCTGGAGAGCCTGTGTTCTTATATAGTGCTGCTTTCCACTAGTTCCGGGGCTTTGATACGCTTCTTGTTCTGAGAGGATTTATGTTGGAAATCTCGAATTGACCTAGTTCGTTGAAAGTTTAACTGTGTGCGGTACATATGCAGCTTTTACGTACTCGAACTTTATGTCCTTGAAAGCTTCGGGTATATTGCCCGCCTCGCCGGCACGGATTTTACCCGATTACCGAGGTTCGGGAAATTGATCGAGCGCTTCATGAATTACAATAAGTCATCGCCACGTCATTTCCCGACCTTCATCTCCCTCCCGATATCGATACGTTCGGCCTGGAAGAACAACTAGAGAGCATAGTAGATGGCATCCTTCACGGAAGGAACCACTTGCAGCAGTTGCACACGACTCGCACGGAACTTCTCCGCGCCTTGAATTCCCTACAAGCAGCAACTAGACAGTTGTCGGATGAGACGATGTCCTTGATTTTTAAATATGTCGTTCTTCTTTCCAATCCTTACTTTAATTTTCCGGTAACAGAACGCAGTGGTAATCGTGCAAAAGAAGCGACTTCTTCTGACGGAATGAGTGACATCTCAGAGCCTAAGGGCGAGGAGGAAGGAACTTCAAGTGAATGGGAGACAGAAAGCTCTGGTGACAGCGCTAACCTGGCAGAAGGTGGTACGAGGTGAGATAACTCAAGAGGAGAGAAGAAAAAGTCTCTGGTAGCAGGAGATGTCGATGTCGAAGAGGATGAGAATGAAGATGGCAATATTGACGCTGACTCCGACAGGGAGGAGAGTTGGGACGGAAATGATGAAAGTGAAGACGAGACCGATTATAGCGATGATTTTGATGACTCGGGCGACGAAATAGAACCCGACTCTTTCAATCTCCGAGTGGGGGACCGGTCGCACCGCGAACTCCTCAAACTGGGACATGTCTGTTGGCAATGGCGCCATGCAATTTGTTCAACCTCCGAGCTGTGGAATCGCCTCGGCTTACTTGTTGACTACCGCTGCGTTCATTATGCACCAGAACTTCTCCGGACTCATCTCGCCAATGCTGGACAGCTTCCCTTCAAACTCGCCTTATACGTCCATCTCCCTCACATGACAACACCAGAACTAGTAGAACCCATTAAACAAGTCCTTTTCGACGCCTGCCAGTCACGGAATATCCGAACTCTTGCATTCAACTTGCCACCATACCAGTGACTTACCCTCAAGTCCTCCAGTTTTCCTCAGTTGGAAAGTCTTTCGTTGTTTGGTACGAGGGTTCCAAATTAGACCTCGGCGGTCTGCCTCGACTACATACGCTCAAGCTCAGCAACGTGAAGTTCATCACCGTCCATCTTCCTTGGTCTAGCATTACCCATCTAAATCTGCTCAACGCGTCGATGCCGATGTGCATCGAGCTTTTCATGCAATTACCCAATCTCGTCAACTTCTCGACAAATGTCCCATGGAGGAGTGAAGAAGGCTACAACAGTATTGTCCGACGGCCTCGTCACGACCTCGAACGCCCGTTTTGACGCGATATGAAGCGACTCAAGTGGGCCTATCTATCCGATCCAGATTGGTCAAGGTTCTTATCAGTGATCCGCTTCAACTGCCTCACGAGCTTCGAATGGGTGCAATCGGCTCATATCGAATGGGGAGAAGTGGAAAAAATGACAATGGATGTTTTCGCGAACATGCCAATAAGCCTATCGAAGTTGACCTTGGGGTCCCTTCCGCTCTGGCCTCTCGAGCTTTTCCGATCCGTGTTCAAGAACTGCCCCAACGTCACAAACTTGACTTTCTATGAATGCACGATTTCACTCACCGCCAATCTCCTTATTGCGCTTACACCCTGGTCGGTCCTTGGACCCGACCCCAGCCCAGTACTATACCTTCCGTCCCTCAAAATCCTCACACTTCACGGTGAACTATACGAGGATGAGGAAGTTACCACAATTTTTGACCTTGAAACCTCACTTACGCAACATTTCACCTTTTTCCTGACTTGGCGATTTTTGAGGACCGGTTCATTTTTCCGACTCAAGACCTACAATATTCAACTTAAGTGGCCTGCATTCCTTCGACAAGAGTTATTAAAGTTAAAAAACCAAGGCTTTAATCTTTCGATTTGGAAAAATGGAGAGGATTCGGACCGGCCACACGAACCTACTTGCAACATGGTGAATTGATGATTTCATAGCAGCTGAACGCTGAACCAGGAGGGCTGAGGGCTGGAGTCTAAGAGGTCATGCTTTCGTTTATCAGAAATTATGTATAACTTTTGCCTCCATTTCGATAACCCGCTCGCCTGGTTTTTTAATCCTAGGCTAAGGATGGTCTTCGAGTTAGGGTAATCACATGATCGCTCGTGCCAATCCTTCCGAAAATCCTTCAAAGCTCAGACAGTTCCCCCAGCATCCATCAGTCATCGCTTCAAGTTGACCAACGCCAGAAACTTCAGGCCATGCCTGCCTTCACACCTTCACACCCACGCATCCATTCCGATATTAATGATCCACCTTGCCTGAAGCGCCAAGCCCATCAGGCCCAGTTGGATATCGAGCGAGGAGAGGTCTGGCGTCGACAGAACCTTGGTCTGCGCGCCAAAGTCTTGCGTAGGATCAACGCTCTCAAGGCCGCCACAAAGAATCTTCCACCGGAAATTCTATCTCTTATCTTTCAGTATGCCACTCCGCACCACGGCAGAAGCCCATCTGTCCCTCAACATCAAGCGACATTCAAGATCGCTCACGTCTGTTCCCGTTGGCGCGAGATTGCGTGGTCGACTGCGGAGATGTGGACTTTGTTTCAATGTCGAAGCCTTCGAGAGTGGGACTCGCAAATCTTTCTGGAGGTCCTGCAGCTGTATTTTACCAACGTTGGGCACCTGAAAATTTCCCTGGATTTGAGCTTTGATGAGATCCGACCGCTCCCCCCACATCTCACCCAATCCATTGATCAGCTCCTGCTTGAACCTGAAAATGCAAGCAAAATCGTTTCCTTAACGCTAAACAACATTAATAACGACCAAATCCCTTCGACATTCTCATTTCCAAATCTAGAGGCATTAAGTCTAGAGTTCTTCAGAGCGCGATATCCAATTGATTTATCAACGCTTCCACGGCTCAGCAAACTCACTCTCCGAGAATTATCATCACCCATTCCTATACCCTGCTCCCAGATCACGACACTGGAGCTGACGAACGTTCACATAAACATTTGTGCCAATTTCTTGAAATCTTGTCCACAGCTCGTGACCTTTACGAACAGCTACGACAGTCGTTTTGTTAATCACAGCAGTGACATAGACTTTGACCCTTGGCCAATTGATCTCACCCTCCAAAACATGAAGACATTCACTTGGACCTACATCAACCATCCTACCTCCGATATCGTCCTCTTACACATTCGTCTCCCTGTCGTTCAAACTGTACGATGGGCACATGGAGATCACGATGCGCCACGAATAGATCTCTATCCCGTCGCAATAGTGTTCTATTCAAACCTACCCAAAACTGTTATCACTTTGGCGTTTGAACGTCTGTCCTTGCCGTTCTCGGAATTTCTCCTCAAGTACGCATTTTCCACTCACTCTCAAATACAGGAAGTTATCCTTGAGGGGTGTACCTCTTCAAGTCTCGTTAACTTCTTTACGTGCTTGATTCCATGGAAGACCCCAGCAAACCACGATGATGGAAATCTCCATCTCCCATCCCTCGAGGCGGTCTCTCTTGTTAAGGGATCCTATCGGGATGAGAAGTTTAGGGGTCCTCTCATTAAGACTCTTACCCCTTCGGACTTCGAGTATTACCTACTTCTGATATCCCGCCATCTAACACAATCGAAAAAGACCTACTTCCGACTCAACCTCATAGACGTTGTCCCGGAAAGCGTAGTAGACGTGCGTGAGATGGAGCCGGAGATTTGGGAGATGAGGAAGGAAGGACTAAAGATAGAGATTTTCTCGAACGGAGAGGCGTTGTCTTGGTAAATATTCAGGAGTAGAGATTTTCCAGCAGTCTCGGAGTTTAACATATTTCGAATTAATTCTCAACATAAGTAGGATCAAATGCAGACCTCGGTTTTATGGTTTAGCTGAGAAAGGCGGATTGTGGTCCTCGGAGAGTGAGCCAGAACTTGTAATCCAGGTTACCATGCCACTGACTAGTCAGTTCTCGCCATCTTGATGTCCCTTATGGTTTGAATGATGTCTCGAAGCTTTTATGAATCCCGACCTCTCAATGAAAGATTTGAACCCCTTTGATTTTCTCAGGAACTACGCTACCGGGACATGATACCGGCTGTGCCACTACCTTCGAAGTTCTATCCGTCAGCTTCCATAGGGCCAGTCACTGTGAAACCTGGACACATTATATAGGGAGAATACAGTGATAAATCGAGTAGCTAACAAACAAAGTTGCAAAACGTAGTTAGCATTCATCAAGCGGTGGCGGCACCCATTCCATGTTCCACATTGTGAATTTCGCGGCCTCATATATCTTTATGGCTTTTGTGAAATAAAAGTCGAGTGTTCGGAACTCATGAAAATACTCGAGTTCAGTGTTAAACTCCCAGAACCAAATGACTGATTTATCGCCATGGCCAAGTACATATTGACCACGATTTGCTCTGCTTTTATTTCGAGAAAAGGAGTGGTAGATGGAGGCGATGTTTGAAGGGAGATTCGGGTGATAACGCTTGATAACGTCCAGGCTTTCGAGTTTCTTCACTAACTATTCACACGTTAGACGTATTGACTCTGAGAAATGCCAATGACAACTTACTCCCAAAAATGCTTTAGAATCAAACGCCTTGGCGTTCATTGGGTCTTGAAGGCAACTGAAAATCACGCCAGGAAGCACTCTATCCGACCCGGGCCGGCCAGCAACCAGCGAACCACCATATACGCCATAACCCATAATGAGGCTGTCGACAATGAAGTCCTTACGATAATCAACAAGTTTCCGCAGATAACGAGATGGAACGTCTTTTAGGACTGATTTCAATGTTTCACTGTCATGGGAGAAGTAGAAGTTAACGCCATGCACAACACGAAGTTGAAGGGAAGTATTGATACTTGCATCCCTCACAGGTAACCAAGAAAGAATTTAATTCTCTACATGTCGAGTGAGAAATCAAGTCCTGAAAAGTAACAAGTTAGCATAACAAATGGAGAACCATATCACCGATAGAAAATGCACCTGATCGACAAACTACAGTGCGTTGGTAAAAATGGTGATGACGGTCGATGAGATGATTGAACTATTCTGTGCGCATAGCCGGAGCCGTAACGCAAAAGTTAGAGGAGCGCCTTGGGTCAACAAGAAAATCCTGGAACGACTTGTGATGGAAGTGAACAACCCGGTGGTCTCGGAAGAGAGAGTGTGTGGTTAACATATGATTTATCAAATTATCCCAGCCGAAGTAAGCAAGGACGAGCCAATGATATTGATATTGAACACCCGACGCGTCAATTCCGGATTATCCTGCACCTCGAGGACGGCATGGAGTGGAAGACCCCTTTAAGCTCAGCCTCCGAAAATTGCTGGTCAAAGTGATCTCATCGGTGTACTGCATGGCCTGTACCTGTGTGGCTAAGAAGAGTCGTACGGAGAAGAGCGTAGTCTTGGGGATGCACTTCATGATAAGCATGTGAACAATTCATGATAAGCATGTTAGTTCAATGAAAGGGGATATATTTGACAGAGGGGACAGTCGTTGGGTGATGCGATCACGCCGAGTACGGCCCCTAGCGAGCTTTGGAAATCAAGGGACGCGTGACTGTCAATGAAACGAAGAACGGCAGCAGGATATGCAAATAAGCCGGCGGCGGTTTCTACGAGCTTTTGGATGTCTTCGTTGGTAGGCCAAGTTGCCGACATCGGAAGTAAATTACGACGTCGAAGAATATTCTTGAACCCCGGCCCTTGAGGTAACGCTCGCTTTATCCGTCAGCCTTGCGAGAGATCGGAAGCAAGACGCATCGACATAGGGACGAAATGCTGTCACTATTGAAGATGGCCTTAATGTGGGGCTCGGGACGACTGAAGAAAGCCCATCGGAAAGGCGTTTCGTTGTCTCGGGCAGAAGCCGAAATGAGCTCAATGATCTCGTATTGCGCCTCGTTGTCCTGGCACTCATCCAAGCCATTGTCCTCCTCCTCCTAACTCTCTTCCAAGATCCTGTAACGGTTCAACAATGAGAGGCATAAACTGTGCAGATAGTCGCTTGTGGACAAGGATCGTTGGAAACCCTATCGTTCACGATCTGGCGGTAATCTGAAAAGATTGTTGACAACTGGTATGCGAGAGTGGGGAAGAAAAGTATTGGATTGCTACGTCCATTGATGGAGAAAAAGAAAGCAGCGCCTAGCTGGCCTACTTCTTTCACCTTCTCCGCGCGCGTCTGAGCAATGGCTGATTTCCCTGCTCCTGCCGGACCTCTCATCCAATATATGGGCAATGTCATCTCAGCCGTAGATGTTGTTGCCCAATTAACGATGTCGTGTATGTATTGGTCGCGAGTATTGGGGAAACATTTTGGATCGTATTTTCGCGTTTCAGCATCGACTGCAGCATCTGGAATGGATGCTTCGAGGAGAATTCCTATCCCTGGATATGGGATTACTTCACAGTTTCATACAATAATCTACTCATTTCGTACCACTGGGGCCACTGGTGATGTTTTCGCGAACACTGAACTCACCACCGTTAATGATGAAATCATGTGCACCGGGTAGAATGGGCATGGCAGATGAAAGACACGATAGATCACAGGTAAGAAAGAGGTGATGGAGTATGATGAGCCTATGCAGAGAGAATTGAACCAGGCGAGAAACGAGCCAGTGCGATTTCTTCACACCGAGATTGTAAGATTGTATCATTATGTTTTCGACTACGAATTCTATTTTCACCTTCCTCGATCCCTCGACGACCAATGGTCGCGTTTTACTTCCATAGCTAGATTCTCGCTTCTACTGAAGGATTTCAAGTGGACAGGGGCTACAACCAATACCCCGTCAATTTGACTGTATTTCCTACCACATATAACACACGGAGTTGCACAGGACGAACGTTGTAGAAAATGAGATGAGTTAATTTATTCTGATCTGGAAAAATTGTACATGTTTTCGTCCTATGTATTTAGCCTTATAACCATTCAAAGAGATTTTCAACCAAACGATCCATAGAAATAAGGGACAAGTGCTGATCAAAGAAGTTCTTCAATTAACACAGGTCAAAATCGAGTTCAAACGATCAAAGACAGCCTTCTGCGCAGCAGCAGGCGCATCCCGCTTTGTACTGGCATCGAATACACTAACAGTTGCAAAGCATCCAGACCTTGACACCGTCGTCTCGTCAGGAAGGTTAGTCGACCCACACCGAGTGGTATCAACACCCGAAGTGCTCCTAACCAACCTGGTCGCAACCCACTGGAAGTTGTTCGCGTTGTTTGAACAACTACTAGCAGAGCTGAAGTTGATGTTGACGCTAAACCCAGAAGGTACGATAGGCGAAGAAGAACCACCAGCGAGGTATGTTGAGAGGAACTTGAGAATGAGGGATGTATAGAGTTTAGCGTCAATGGTAGACGCGGCATTGGGTTGGCTCGTGAGTGTGGTATAGATAACGGAGGAACCCGAACCTCCTGAGAAAGCGAAGGACGGAACGCCTTCTATGGCAGCTTCGCTAGCGGCACCGCTGTCGTTATTGAAAAGGTTAAGCATGGAGAGGTACATATGTATACCTGTGGGATCAACTCACACAGTGCCAGAACCCGTGATACCTGATCCTAAATTGTCTGATGAAAAAGAAGGAAGGATCAGTCGTGGACTAGGAAGTTTGGGTAGTAAGAGAACGGAAGCGTACTGCCTATATTGGAACCGCTAACGACAAAGTCGGGCTTGGTACCCCAGCGCACCTCAGCAAAGTTTTGGATACCAAAACGAACGGCATCAACACTAAATAAAAAGTACCGTGAAGATTTATCCAGTTGTTTGGTGGATATATTTGCGCGAAAAATCTTACGGGAATCCGTTCACGTAGTGAATGTTGGCTATGGGACGGGGGTCAGTAGTGCAAAAGAGAAATATTTGATAGAACAACTCACGATCACTAGCATCAGTACCAGTTGCGGGCGAACCGGCGGGGCAGGTGTTGAACTGACATGGGCTAGTTAAAGGTGTAGGTGTCGTGGTGCTGGAACCAGTACCCGACTTGTCGACGGCGGGAGCCGATAAGATGACCTTGAAACGTATAGAAATGAGCATATACGCGATGGGCAAGTTATAGATGAAGTTCTTGATTTACCTCATATCCAGCAGCTCTCAGTTGATTGTACTCGTCGCGAATTTGAGCAACTGCCCAGCCGTCGTCATTGGTCAGCACAATCTTTTGGGCAATGGAGCTCGCAACAATGCTGGCAAAGGCGAGAATCTTAGTGAATGAGGCCTTCATAGTGAAGTGGGAGTTCTTCTGATCAGGTAGAAGTGGTGATCGACACTCACCTATCTTCAGAGCATTTTATAGCAAAGAGGTTGTCCAACGTGCGCTGGTAGTAAAATCATGTTCTATCCAGTGAGGACACCATGAGAATCATTCCCGAAGCTTTCAAGCGCATGATGATTCCGTACGAAAATGGGGGTGAGAAACGAATTTCCTTCTTCTCCCTCATATCATTGGTGCCCAGCGTGGAATGTGACCCGTGTCCCATCAGAGTACGACTTGAAAGATCAAGGTGTTCACAGGAAAGCACGTGTTTTGTAAATCATTCCTTGAAAGTTCTGATCGACAACCAAGTGGTGAAGATATTCAATTGCCGCATGATCTATTTCTTGTAGTTTCTGGGAACAGAGAAGCAATTTATTTCGCGGCAACGAAAACAGGGTTCGGCGAGGGATTGATGTTCATATGGATCTGAATCCAACGTGCGTGACCCGTACAGGATGTTCTCTGGGAAGGCTGAGCGTTGCCTTGCTTGCAAGGTCTTTCAATCGAACGTATAATCGGCGGAAGACAAAATGACAAATAACAAGTCGTTGCATAATATGTCAAAACATCCTATGAAAGGACCCCTGTACGCAAGTGGAATCCGAACGGACTTGGGCTTTTCACTGGCCACGCACGGAGGCTGAGCGCTGAAGGTTGGGCTCCGGGCCGTGGGACTCGGGAACACCTTGAAGAGGCCGGACTCTGGATCAAGCTCAAGGATGGGACCATCAACACAATCAACGATGTATTATGTCCGCTTGACAATTCAGAATGTTGGGAGGAGCTTTTGTTTGAGTGCGTTACTTTCAGTGATCGGGAAACAAAGTGCTGGGCTGCGAGCTCATCTTTTGAATGGTATGGAGAAATGGATATCTACGGACGAAACGTTGTTGAAGGTGATTTATCACAATGGAGAGAAGCTGGATATATACCCCATCACATTCAGCCAGTGTTAAAGAGAATGAGACTAGTAAATTTAATTTAGTCTAGGATCGTAATCTACTTAGGATCGTCGTACATGTTTCGACTTATTTAAGTTTATGACCATACAAAGATATTGACATCTACAGGATCCATACAGAATAAAGGACGATCACCAATCAAAGAAGAGTGCCCTTCAATGAACACAAGTCAAAAGCGAATGCAAACGATCAAAGACAACCTTCTGCGCGGCAGCAGACGCATTTTGCTTCGAAGTAGCATTAAACATACTAACAGTTGTAAAACATCCAGAACGCAAAACCGTCGTCTCATCAGGAAGACTCTTCGATCCATAACGAGGGGTATCAACACCCGCAGTACTCTCAGTCAACCTGGTCGCAACCCATTCGAAGTTCTTCGCCTTGTTCGAACAGCTATCAGCAGGGCTGAAGCTGATGTTAAGGCTGTAGCCGTAAGGTACGAGAGGTGATGAGCCGACAACCAGGGGGGTAGGTTGAGAGGAATTTGAGAATGGGGGAAGTGTAGAGTTTGGCTTCGATGGTGGGATTGGCCTGGGGTTGGCTGGTGAGGGTGGTGTAAGAAACAGAGGAACCCGAGCCCCCGGAGAAAGCGAAGGGTGGAACGCCCTCGATGGCAGCTTCGCCAGCAGCATTGCTGTTGTGGTCAGGAAAAAGTTGAGCATGGAGAGGTACATATATATTCGTGTGGGATCGGCGTACACAATGCCAGAGCCCTTGATGCCTCCTCCCAAGGTATCTGATGGGGAAAAGAAAGGGTCAGTCATGGACCATGAAGTTGAGGAATAAGGGAATGGAAGCTTACTGTCGATGTTGGAACCGCTAATGACAAAGTCGGGCTTGGTACCCCAGCGCTTTTCAGCAAAGTCTTGGATACCACAACGAGCAGCATCGGCACTAAGTAGAACGTAATGTCAGGAATCGGCAATTTTTGACGCGTATGTTCATGTAGAAAACTTACGGGAATGCATTGGCGTAGTGGATGTTGTCTATAGGACGTAGGTCAGCAGAGCGAAAGGAAAACAACTGATAGAACGACTCACGGTCATGGGCATCAGTACCAATTGCAGGCGCACCGACGGGACAGGTGTCGTAGTGCCAGCACCAGTACCAGACTTGTTGATGGCGGGAGCAGATAAGATGACCTTGAAACGCGTAAGGGTGAGCTTATGCGTGATGGGCAAGTTATGGACGAAGTTATGGACGAAGTTCTTACCTCATGTCCAGCGGCCTTCAGCTGGTTGTACTCGTCGCAAAGTTGAACAACTGCCCGGCCGTCGTCATTGGTGAGCACGATCTTTTGGTGCGTCTCAATCTTTCTGGCGGTAGTACCAGCGACGGGGTGGCGAGGGCGAGGGGTTTAACGAAGGAGGTTTCATAGCAAAGTGGGAATTCTAATGATAAGGTGGAAGTGGTAATCGACACTCACCTATCCTCAGAGCATTTTATAGCAAAAACGTTGTCCAACGTGCGCGCTAGTAGCAAAATCGTGTTCAATCCACATCATGGAAATCATTCTCGGAGCTTTCAGGCCCATGATAATTCTCCGAAAATGGAGGTGAGAGACGAGTGTTCTTTTCCCTCATATTGGTGCCCGCCGCGGAATCTGACCCGTGTTCTATCAAAGTACGACAAAGATTAAGGTATTCAGAAGCAAGCACGTGGTTTGAAAACCGTTCCTTGAGAACAAGCATGTGTAAGGGCGTCGTAGAGTTTCTA
The DNA here is from genome assembly GCA_001563735.1 of Leucoagaricus sp. SymC.cos. NCBI lineage: Eukaryota > Fungi > Basidiomycota > Agaricomycetes > Agaricales > Agaricaceae > Leucoagaricus > Leucoagaricus sp. SymC.cos. The sequence goes on along the minus strand of KQ962381.1, from coordinate 25,053 downwards.
CGAACAGAGGCACTTTGATTTGCGGCAACGAAAAGAGGGTTCGGCTGGGATGGCTCTGAAAACATACGTGACCTGTACAAGATGTTGTCCAAGAGATGAGAGCAATCCATGCATTCACCGAACGCCGAATTCTTCCAAAGGTAGAACGTGCCAAAGTCGGAAGGTGGCGAGAACGACCATAGCTCCTTAAGAGGATGGTGCTCTGATAAAAGGAAATGACTGACGCACGCATATATGCCTGTCATATATCTCCGCTCCAATAAAGGTATCACACCACACTTCAAATCACATCACTGGCAAAGCAGATCCATTAAATTCTAAAATGAAGAATCACGGGGTAATCTAGTGGTGACCATGGTCGGGCTTGACAACATCGGCCTCGAGGAAGGTGAGAAACTCGTCGGCACCGCCGCTAGCCTCCTCAGCAGACGCAGAAGTCGTGGGTGCGGGGGAAACAGTGGGCTCCGAGGCGTCGTATGCAGAGAGTTCACCAGTAAGGTCGGCAGGGACGGCGGGAGTCTGAGGGGAAGGTGGGAGAGCAAACTGCTTCACAACACCAACATGTGCATCCTTGGCCTAATTTCGCCGTGAGAACGGCACATTTTAGATGAATTCTGGCACGTACGACAACTGGTGGCTTGTATGCTTTTATTTCACGAACGTAGAGGTCCTGGATAAGGTCTGCGGGTATGTTCGGAATTAGGTCCTCCGCCACGAGTCAACAACGCTTACCCTTTCGTGCGACGGTGGTAGAAGAGAAAGCGCGTACACGCGACGCCTGACGAGCCTATTCCTTGAGTCAGTGTCCGAGCAGTTATGAAGAAAAAAGGAACATACAGCGAGGGTAGCCTGCCTGAGGAAGGTGGACATGGTGGTGAAAAGCAAGATGTGACGTGGTGTGACTGTGACTGTATCCCGGAATCGAGTTTCATAGCCGCTCGCGAACAATCCCTATTCTAAACCATCACACATATACCATGCTTGCCCGTCTCACTGCTGCTCGTCGTCTCCCTCAGATTCTCGGCGTTCGCTACTCTAGCGGTGTCCGCACTGAGGGCAGTGTTGCACAATCCAAGGAATTCAGGTGCGACAATTTGTAGCACTCCCGGTTGTCCCGGCCTGACCGTATTCCTTCTAGCAAGAAGGAGAGGGCCCATGAGGGTACAGAGGCTCTACGCTGTGGAAATATGACAAATGCTCAATATGTATACAGACCAATTTATTCGTCAACACGAACAGGACCAGCTAAGAAAGCTTCGTCAGAAGGCACGTGTATTGTTTCCATTTGCTACACCCCGCTGACCTCATGTCGCTCAGATTGAAAAGCAACAAATTGAACTTGTGCGTTTCCTTGAACTTTCTTCCTAACTCATGCACAAGCCCTTCTCAAATTCTTCTCAGGATGCGCTGAAGAAGGAGCAGGAAGAGCTCACCAAAAAGACAAACGGCAACTAATTTCCTTAAGCGCGTCTTCTGAATCCATACGTGTTCAGAAAGTTAATCTCTTTTTCTGTAGGCTGTACTTTTCTAGAAGTCGGGCATCGAGGTTTCGAGACGAATTGCTGACCTCATGTCGCTCAGATTGAAAAGCAACAAATTGAACTTGTGCGTATACTTGAACTTTCTTCCTAACTCACGCACAAGCCCTTCTCAAATTCTTCGTAGGATGCGCTGAAGAAGGAGCAGGAAGAGCTCACCAAAAAGACAAACGGCAACTAATTTCCTCAAGCGCGTCTTCTGACTCCATACGTGTTCAGAAAGTTAATCTCTTTTCTGTATGCTGTGCTTTTCTAGAAGTCGGGCATCGAGGTTTTGAGACGAACGAGATTTCTACTCCTATGAACCTGTCCACTATATCGCTTTCAAATGAAATACTACATCCCATTTTCCAGAAGTCCTGCAACTACCCCCCTTTTAGTGTCCGATGTCAAGGCTAACTGTCACGAAGGCCAGAAATCTGTACGTCTGGAGTCTAGGATCTTTGACGGTCGAGACAGACCTCGATCAAACGCGTCGATTCGGCTGGCTTATGTCAGCGATCATCCATTTGATCGCGGTTCCTCGTCACCCGACGAACCAGCCGACAAACATCCTGAGTCGAGAACCATCCAGTCAAGCCGAATCCGAGCCTGTGATGGGCAGTCGCACAAATGAGCTTCCCGATGACATCCTTATTTTGATATTACAGAACTTGCAGAATGATTACAACAGCCTTCTCAGATGCGCCTTGGTGAACCATGCCTTCAATTACGCTGCCTCCAAGTTCCTTTATCGTCGGGTTGTCTTGGCACCACAATTTCGCATCGTTCTTTCATTACGCGAGACCTCCGCTATTCCCGTATGTGTCGACATAAGTATTCTTCTGCCAACAACCCCCTTCTCACTTTTCTCACGACAGCCAAATTCGAATTTGATCTCAGCAAGTCTTCCCCAGTACGCTCAATTTACCGAAATTCTTGAAATTACCGGTACGTGTTCGATGTTCTCATGCTTGCCATACTCCCGCTGACAAGAATAACATTTCTCTCTACCTTTGAACCCCGCAACTTCTGCCGCGGCGCTGATACAGGTTATTTGCCATCAAGGCCTTCATCTACCGACTCAGCCATTCTAAATGCAATCAAAGCATTCAAGAATCTTCGGGTGGCAATTCTAACTCCCGCAACTTTTCATATCGAAACCTTCTCCAAAGTCCTCCAATTCCTCTCATCTCCACCCTCCGAACAACCACCTGAAACACCACTGCCACCGACACCTCCAGGACATGAAGACGGTCCCAATCTCCGCGAAATCGTTGTCAATACGTCTTGCACGGACAAACTCCTCGCACCGATCCTCACACAAATCACCGGTCTGTCAAAGCTGTCGATCCATAGTCCGACAAGGACAATTCTTGAGCTTCTCCCGGAGTGGCTCCGCAGGTTGTCCAATTCACTCACAGAGTTGCATTTAAAGGTACGCTGTTTTCCCTCCTTGGCTTGTGTTCTCCGTCGGCTTGAATTTTCTCGCTCTTTGGCTTCTCCTTCTTCGCTCTTCTTTTCACTTCTTGCTCCCTCTTTTTTTGTATTTTAACCTTCCTCTTATCGTCTCAAGGACTTCCTCACAAACGAGCACTTCTCCCCCTTCGGCTTGAATCTCGATGTGCTTTTAAGTAACTTCTCTTCTTTCCCTCCCCACTTCGTTAATCACTTTACCTTATCTGACTTGCGCCACCTACACACCGACCGTCACGCGGCGTGCGCCCGCCACGGGGCATTTCACTCCAAGCCTCAAGCCTCAAGCTGCCCAATATACATTCAACGTTCAACCTTTTAACATTTTTCTTCATCCGCTCACGCCACAATTCCATCACTTTGATCACTGATTTATTATCACTTATTTTTTTAACAAAAAGGATAATTGCGGCTCCGTGACACCAGGTATACTCAAATTCATTATACCTCTGATACAGTGGAACGTTCGTGCTGTGTCTTTGGGATTGTCGTATTCGCTTACGGATGAAGATGTGTTTGCATTTTTGAGAGATGTGGGTGGATTGGAGAGGGTTGAGTTGAGATATTATTGGGTGAGTTCTATACATAGTCTTCTCCATGTCATCTTTATTGTTCTGACCCTCCTTCTAAATGGCGTACTCTCGCACATTATAGCAACTAAAACCTCCTAATTCTCATCCCAACCTCTCACGTCTCAAATCTTTCACCGCCCGCCACGCGAATTTTCAAACACGAAAAGAAGTACAAAGTCTGTGTAAATGGATTCGTCGAGCAATTTCACGATCTCCTATACAAGCACTTCATATACTTCAAGATGAACGAGAAGATGACGATGACGATGGTATCCCCAGCAACACCGGTGCTAATATCAGTTTTCGAAGTATAATCGACCACATATGCGCTCGACATTCTATGACACTGCGTATTTTGGATATGGAGGATGCATATGTTGATGTGAAATCGTTGAAGAAGTTGTTTATGACGTGTAAAGAGTTGGAAGAGGCGTATTTATGTGCTGGGAGTCATGCATTGGTTCGTTCGACCCCCTGCATTGTACTGAGGCTTGACATTGACTGTGGTTTTACATCGTAGACTATCCTCAAGAAATATGGCTCCTCGCTCACGAACCTCCATACGGCAACATTCTCTATCAAAAACATCAAACTAAGCAAACGACGTGTAATCGATATGGAACTCGTCTCTGCACTGTTGAAACATGGACCGCCCTTATTACGGACGTTATCCGTGAACGGACAAACTTGGAAGGTTCGTCTACATTTGTTTCTGAGCTATTCCTACTTACCTTACGCTTCATCGCAGAGCTCATGGAAACAAGCAAAAGACGGTACATTCGCATTAACGATTCATAAACAACCTCGTACTGTTCTTCCATGGGATCGTCAACCCAAATCTTTGCTTAATCATCAGTCCGACGCTGCACCGCCGACTGAAAGCGCTCTCAGATCAGCCACTCCTTCCATCTCACCCGCTCCTGTAACCGGAGTGATAGTCGATAAATCAACGAGTGATGCAGGACCAAGTCGTACCAGTGGAAATCGGTTGCGTGTACGCTTTAGCGAGCCTAGCTGAAAGCAAGCCTTGGATGTCAACCCAAGCCGCATTGGATGGATTGGGGCAATTAGCATACGATGTATGTATGTACGACACTGATTCACCATCATCTGACGCGAATGCGACTGTATCCTCTTTCCTGTACCAAAAACCAACCTAACAGTCCAAGTACACATATCACTATAAGCATGGACAAGGAACGTGGCAAGGCACGAGCCTCGAGGTTCTATACGACGTATACATAATATCCGGCATCCAAAATTTTGATCTCAGGCTCTCGCTGGATCCAGGCTACCAAATGTGAGTGAAATTTGGACGCGTGCCAAATTGTCAATTGTAGCGCTTATCCTTGGCCGGCGGCAATTTATCAAAGAAGACTGATTGTCGATTTTTGAACGCGTGTTTGAATCTTGAAAGAAGTAGAGGCATGAGGCCTGAGTGGTGAGTGAATGCAGCACGGGGTATTTGGAGTACTCACGCGTGCTGTGAGAAGTACTAGAAAAACAAGTTGGGTTGTATACTGCTCATGAGAGAAATTTCAGCAGAGCGCACAAGCCTGGGAATTTCCCGACGGGACCGTTAATCAACCAAACGACCGGTAGCCCACCCCGAATGAACCGGAACGAATCATTATACAGGATCTAAGTACAATACCATACCAAGGAGTGTATCCAGATCTCAATCAAGCATCTCGCCCATCTCGCGGCAATTAAAAGGGTCTCAAGTATGTCAATCCCCAAAAAGAAACCATGAAAATCCCAAAGAGACAACCCGATTTCCTAAAAGCCTAGAAGCAAAGCACGGCCCCCACACATACACGTCAAACGTTCTTTCCCTTCCTCTTCCCCTTCTCCGACCAAAAATTCTTCGGAGACTGAGGTCGATGTCAACGTCAACAATCAACATCCGACAGTCCGAACCTCTCCTCTCACCTCTCCTCGAGGCCTCAAAAGTCACTTCAACTCCAAACCCGAATCGCGTAACTTCTCTTCCTCATTCTGTAACCTCAATCTATACACATTCGCCGAAAGTAAACAACGCATCATCGGCCGAAGCAATTATCGAATGTCCATTCAGCAAAAACGATCTCACTGTATATGTAGAACGAACGTGGGCTAAGATCAGAACACTCACTTGTTCCGTTTCCCAAGCACCCGTATAGTTCTCTCCCTCTCCTCCAGCGTCATATCAACCCAATTCGATATCCTAGATAACGTCTATTCATATACCCAAATCAACAATAACAGTCGATTTCAGATAAAATGGGTTTAGTGAGATGGGACATACGCCATCAGTGTTAACCACCATCGGACCTAATTCATCTACTAACGATACAGCCTCACCTCCCACTGCGATTTGTGTCGTCGATCCTCCTCCTGATGAAGAGGCGGGCGTTGATGGAGAAAGAGATTCCGAAGTAGAG